>VWPU01007276.1:0-136159 GCA_013398955.1 Callaeas wilsoni
GGGGGCGGGGGGCGCGGACCCCGCGGCGCCGCCTGGCCCCGGCCCCGCAGGATCCAGGTAGATCCGTCCGGCTTTTACCTTTCTCCTTCGGCTTCCCTGCGCGTAGGGCTGGTAGCGGGGCTGTTTCCTGGTCTCGCAGAAAGAGGCAGTGCTGAGTTAGGAAGACAAAAATAGACCTTTACAGAGAAATATAGGGATTGTGTGCGCGGTGGGGAGGGAGAGCGGAGAGCGGCACCCGGCTGGTTTCCAGGAGGAGCCCTTTTCTCCCTCTCGTTGCATGTTAGGCATTTTTGCACAGCTTTCTCCCCCCACCCCCTCCCCGCCGGGGCAGGGTTACCTCTGCCGCCTGCTCTCCGCATCTCTGGTGGGGAGCGAAGCAGCCAACTCCGCTGCGATCGGAAAGCGGCCAGAGACCATTTTATGTGAGCGAGCCGGGTGGGAAGAAGCGGAGAGAAACCGTCGCAGGGACACACACGGATATAAAGACTTGTCTTCTGCCTCCCCCCCCACTCCCTCCCCCTTGTAAATACTAAATCTGTGAAGGCAGCGATTTGACATCCACCCTGAGCAGCGGCTATGGGGTGTTTGGGCAACAGCAAAACGGAGGATCAGCGTATCGATGAGAAAGCGCAGCGAGAAGCCAACAAAAAAATAGAGAAGCAGTTGCAGAAAGAGAGGCTGGCTTATAAAGCGACACACCGCTTGCTGCTGCTGGGTAAGGAGGAAGGGGCAGAGGTGGGGGCCGGGGCGAGCAGGGCGAGGAGGGGGCAGCAGCCCCAGCCCGCCGGGGCGGCGGGCGCAGCCGAGAGGGGAGATGCGGCGTGCGCCTTAGCTATGGAAAATGTAGGCTGCTGTATTGAGCAATATGCGAGGCGTCCACAGACCGAGCTCAGCGCCTGAGCCACATGGATGCACGCGTACAGAAATGCTGCCGAGGTGGGAGATGCTGTCGCGTCCAAAACCGAAAAAAAACCGCTCCGACCCCCCAGCCTGAACCGTGTATCACAATGTTCTCCCTTTCCTTCTTTCTCTTTTAGGGGCTGGTGAGTCAGGAAAAAGCACTATTGTGAAACAAATGCGAATCCTACATGTCAATGGATTTAATTCAGAGTAAGAATTATTGACACTTTGTGACTTATTTTTCCTTAAATGTTGGAAACAGGTTAACACACAGTACGCTAGGAAATTTCTCCTCTCATCCCCTGTGTTTTGGTGGCTTGACACTGTGTTTTGAGGGAGGGAGGGGAGTGAGAATAAGGAAATTGCTGCTATTGTGTGTTTGCATTTTCTCCTTCTGGCCCCTTTACTGTATTTTACACTGTTGCTACTGCAGCGCTTGACAGGCCCCTGTGTAGCAACAACATGGCGACTACTTTTTACATAGAAGCAAATAACAAAATATTGCATCTGTCTGTAATATAAAAATACATGTCAAGTCATAATCAGGATGACACTGTGTGCTGTTTTTCCGGTGCTGGGGTTAGTGTAAAACTGAAACTAATTTTGCCTATTTGTTAGCAATCATCCTGTTTTGTGAGGCTACATCATTTTCTCTCTGAAGAACTCTTTGCCAGAAATCATTATTAATCTATAGCATTCGTTTGAGATATTTGTTGGCCTTCACCTATGTGTTGTTAATTTAGAGCATGTTTACAGCATGCTGTAGAAATGAAAGAATGACTTCCAGTTCCATCAGGAGAGGCTTTGCAGATGTGGCTGTGAATGTCTGGTTAAAAAAAATATTAGGGATGAATATGCATTGCTCTTCATACTATGCAAGAAAATGGGTAAGGGGAAAATGTATTTGTCTTGCCTTTTTTTTTTTCTATTAGTATGTTTTAATGATTGAAGAGCAGATAAACAAGCGATCAGTGAAAAAAAATTAAATGCAAGTGACTGAACTGCTTTGGAAGAAAAAATTCAAAGTGTTAATGTTTCTGTTTTAATGCAGAGAAAAGAAACAGAAAATACTGGATATTCGGAAAAATGTTAAAGATGCGATTGTGGTAAGAATACACTTTATACTGTTCTTAAATGCTTGTTTGTACTGGAAATTATAAGGATTATGCTCTCCAAGACTTGTGATGAGAGAAATCCCATTTTGCTGATCAGATTGGATTATCTTCTATTGATCCTGTATCCTAGATTTATCCAGATTAATGTGTTTGGTTTTTTTTTTGTTTTATCCAATTCTAGACTATAGTTTCAGCTATGAGCACTTTAATACCCCCAGTTCCATTGGCCAACCCAGAAAACCAATTTCGAATGGACTACATCAAGAGTATAGCTCCTCTTTCTGACTTTGACTATACACAGGTAAGAATAGAAACCGCTGATTTACTCTGCTTCAAGGGGGAACACATTGCTTCACTTTGATTTACTGAAACATTGGGGTTTTTTACTTTTTGGAAGATGGTCATGGAGAGATCTTATACCAGCACTACCTCTGTTAACTTTCTTACAATACTGTGGTGATTGCACCTGTTTTAGTGGTTCAAGGTTTTGTTGTTATGGATTTATTTGCTGCTGTTTTTAAAAGCTGTTTCTGCATTTAGCTCTCTTCAGATTTTCTGATGCAATCATACATATTGACACATCAAATAAGACTTTGTTGAAAGCTGATTTCCTACATGGAATTAGATGCAGGATGTTAGTCTGAGGAGTTACTGTCTACCTGCAGAAAAGGATATAAAAGGAAGTAAAAGGCTAGAGTGGCCTCAGTGTTGTTTCCCATAATTACTGCACTTCAGAGTGGAAACCTGCGTAAGCAGTGGTCAAGTAAGGTGCTTTGCTTCCTCATGTATTGTAGTTGGCATGACCAGTGGTTTGCTTGTATGTAAATGTTGCCTTAATTTGATATGGAATCAATGTGGGATTTCTGCGTAGAGGCTGATCTTTTGTAGACAAATGAGAGGTACTTTTCAGATTAACTTGCATAGGCATCTTACATTATTTTTGTCTTTTTATGTTATTATTTATAGGCACATGCATAGAATGTTTCATATTTTATGCATGACATGAAAGCAAGTGCATAGACATTCTGAATTTTATTTTTGCAGTAGCACAGTTTTAATTTGTCTTAAAATGGTACTGGAAGCAATTCGTTATGGATACAGTAAGGACTTAAAAATGTCTTCATTTGTTGGCTAAATGATTGTGAGTTGTCCATGCTATCAATACTACCAAAGAAGCCATTTACAATAGAGTGTCTTTAGGTTATTATAGCTTCAGGGTACAAGGGGGAGAAGGGGAAGAGTCGTTTCTTTATTATGTGACTCATATTCTCTGATGTGTGGTTTTGCCTCTGGTAAACCTACCACTTTGAAGGTTCAAGACACAGAAAAATTATCAGACATCTTGTACAGTTAGAATTTAACACAGAATGCAGATGTTATAAAAAACGACTGCAAGGTACACCCACATATTGCATAATTGCTCAATTGGTGGATGTAAGTTAGTGAAAATGAGAAACTCTTTTCAGAAATGGAATGTGAGCTTGACATGAAGTATTCGTCCTATGCAGGTATTACACTTCTGAGGCATTTGTTGCTCATTTTACATGGATTTTTTTTTCTTGAATTTTGACCCTTGTTTTTTTGAGTTAAAAAAAAAGGTGATACATGTACTTTGCAGTTCTCTATAGTACATATGTTCTTTTGAGTTTCTGGGATAAAAGAAGACTAAACTGGACTTTTCATAGGGCTGGAGATATTTTTTATTTTTATTGCTTTCAAATTTTCTCTTTTTTCACAGAAGCTGACTATATCTAGTCAAATTTGACTCATGGCTTGGTGTTTTATATAGAGGAAAATTTAGCCTTCTTGGAGGGGAAAAGAATAGGACCCAGTGGACTTTGAAACAATTAATAATTAATTTGAAATCTCAATTCAAAGTCCATTTTGGTTTAAAATAAAAATATGAATAAGTGAGTTTTAATTAAGTAGGTTTTCTGAAAATACCATCATGTGATTTAAATAGTGTCAATTACTGGTCCTAATTTAAAAAAACAAAATTAAAAGGTTGTTACAAGTTTAAAAGAAGAAGGGCAATCTAATGCTCGTTTAGGAGTAAATATATTTCTGTGTTACTTTCATATTTTCCCTTCTGTTTTCTCCTCAGCTCAATTAATAGGTTTAATATTTGTAAAATGTAAAGTATTCGAAGATTTTTTCAGGCTTTTAAATTTTTATTGGTTTAGAATGTTATTTATCTCTAGGAGAATTTGTGAGCAAGGCAGATTGAAAAAAAAATGCTATTGCGCTTCAGGGCTTGATTTTACTCCAGTTCAAGCCCATGATAAAGTAAAATTAGGTTTCCAGCTGAAATAACTTTTGACCCATTTAGTATTTTTGGATAAGGACAGATATAAAAATAAATACTTGGATAGTAATCAGTCAGGCATCCTCTGCTAAGCATTAGTGATTCTGTAATTAATAGCTGATGTATGGAATAAGGCCTTCTGAGCCCGAATCAATACAGTATTTAGCAGTAGACATTCAAGACTTTAGGTCTAATTATCCTTACTTCAAAATAGTTGTGAAGGAAAAAATGCTGATGTATGCAGCTCTGGGGCAAATTTTGGCACATTCTGTAAAGTGACAAAGGTTACCCTTCTTTAACTGAGGGAAGAGGCAGCTTTAGGGTTTGTAACAGTATGAATGGTAATGAGTTGTTAAAGACCTGTAGTGTTGCAATTTGAATTACAGATGTGTCATTTTTTTGGATGACATTAGCCATGTAATCTTTGTCATAAAAATCGATGTGTGTTAGTTGAAGATGGATTTCAGATACATTGCTTGCCAAATGTGGGAAAATGACTGCACCTTATCATGAGTCTGTAAAGAGAGATCCCTGATGAAATGCAGAAACTTCCCTGGTGGCACAATATGACCAACACTCCTGGGGCGCTAATTTAAATATATTTGTGACATACTGGGTGTGCTTGGACAGACAAACTGCATACAAATTAACTTATACACATTTAATTGTGAAAATTATCCTTAAAATAGGTGGATATGAAAATACTGATTTCCTGTGTGTGAAATCATACTCCTAATTGCAATTTATGACTGAAATTCCAAGAACTTGAGTAAAGATGGGGACTTCATATTTAGACTCTTAAGATATTTTGGGCCTTTGTCTGTTTTTTTAAATTGCATACGTCTCTATAAAATCTAAGCAGAATATTTTATTTAGTAGTGATACAAATTTTAAAACAATAGTATTCTCTTTACAGTGTTTTAATATTACTTTAAGAGTCTGTGGAGTGCTCCCCACAAGAGTTTTACTTACTTTAAAAAATCATTATTTAATCTGGTTTGGTTATGCTACCTTGATGATGATTCATGTAGTTGATATAAAAAAATTGAAAGCTTTCTGGATTTCTTTTATAATTTTTACGGAGACTTTTATTACTTTTATAAAAAACTGTACAATTTTTACAAAGTATTTCCTGGCTGACTGATGCATTCTAATTCTATAAATCATAAGAATTAGAACTAGAGTTTTTACAAAATTAATAAATAGAAATAAGTCAAGTGTCCACTGTATTTTCCTCCTTGAAGTCATGTCAGGAATCAAGATAAATTTTTATCTGACTTGATTAGGCATTATCTTTGCTCAAAGGTCGAATCAGCAGAAGACTGGAATTTGTAGTATGCATGCCCTATCAATTTTTTTAAAATTATTTTCGGCAAAGTGTTGATTGATATTTGCTAAAGTTAACAGGGATTGACCTGCTGCAATTTTAGTCCTTTATTGATGGGAATTTATTTTGTCCTTTGTGAATCAGAGTGAACATATTATGGCCATATTATGCTGGTAGCTGTGGTGTATTATATAAGTGTGTGTTTACTCAAGTTCAGTTGTCTTTATTAAAGTTTTTGAGTTTTGTGGGCACTACAAAGCTGCTCAGTGTATAATTCCTTTACCCCTTGTCTTCCCCAAAAATGGAGCCAAATTAAGTCACTTTGCATAAAATATGTCTTGAATGAAGCTCATCTGATCAGTTATGTGTGGGTTTAGAGCAGGTAATGGTTACCTATCCCTGGGCTGCACAGTCAAGTGTTTGGCCACACAAGCCAGTTACCAGTGAACATGAATCATCTGCTTAGTAGAGAACATGTAAACCTTTCACAGGTTTTCGGGAGTGGGGAGAGTTTTCAAAAGATTCATCTTTCCTTTGCAAAGAATGTTTTAGGGAGGCAAAGTATTTTTTGGAAACTTCATAAGTAGTGAATTGTGTGGATGCAGTCCCTTGTGCTGATTTTAGTATGTGAATTTTAAATATAATTTTTACAGCTATTTTATTAGTCAGGCAGGCTCTTTAATTTAGCTCTTAAGAATGAAATGTTAATGTGGGCATTGACAGGGGAACGTACTTTAAATTAATCAGGTCTGCGGTTTGCTTTACATTTTCAGAATATTGCAGTTTGAGTTCTATCTGATGACTTTAATTTTCCTTCAGATTTTCTTCTTAAAAATCAGGACATCATATTCATAATACAAAGACACAATAAAGAAAGATAAATACTTTTGCTCAGAATTTGAAGTTACATAGACTTTTGTTAAGCATTTCAAATTTTTATGATACCTGGTATTCAAATTCAAACTTCTGTTGATGCCTGGACATGGCTGCTTTTCACAGTGTGTATCTCAATGTTTGAAGGAGCTGAAAATCTTGCTTAGGTGAAGTGTAGTGGTGGGCTGTAGAAAATCTTTATCTTGGATTTAAAAAAAAAACTTGATAGGTATGGTTCGTATATGCTTGAACTTGCTTGGGTTGTACAGTTAATGCTTTGACTTTCTTTGACCACAAATTCTTTAAGTTTCCCTTTGATGTAGCCCAAAGGAGTTACAAAATAGCATCATCTTACATTTTTTGATTTTCAAATAACTCACAATATTTCCATCTTTTTCGTGAATGTGAAAATATACAATGTTTTACATGAAAGTAACATAAAATAAAAGAGAGAATGCAGTGAATATTGCCACTCAGATAGCTTATTGATTTTTCTTTCTATCCAAATTTTTACTTTAGGGCTTTGTTTACCATTTTGCATAGAATGAACACAAGTTTTTATAACTACCTGTGATAGTGATACTTAACATTACTATGGTCAATATTAACTTTTTTTAATCAATTAGACTTTTATAAATTAAGTCATTTGTAGTGTTTTGTGATCTAAGATGTTACATTGGTAGTTTTTCATATTTACATAAACACATATTTTCATATTTAAACAAACACAGAAAGTATCTGAAAGGCCAGACAACAATAAAGTTGTGTTGGTCTGGCAACAGTATTACTGTCCTGAATTAATAACACCTGAAGAACTAACGAAGAAGGCTGTCAGAGAAGGACTGCTGAAAGCACATGTGCTGTTACAGCTGTTGGTAGCTCCTTAGTCTTCATACAAAGGTTAAAATTGTCAGGAGAACTGATGCTGGAAGGTAGTGGACATTAGGGAGAAGAAGCAATCAGGTAACCCATGCAATGTCTTTGTTGTGGTAGCCGTTGTTTTTATGCTGTACACTGTGAGTTAACAGCAGATACTGTGCTTGAGCTCTTTTCATGGGAAGAGCAGATTCTGCTAAGGCCCAGCAGTACCTTTTCTTCGGTATGAAATACTTGTTTGCATGCAGATGTGGCTTAAGTGTGTCTGCTTTTCATTAAATCAGCAAACTGAGTCCTTAATGTTCTGATTAGTCAGTGTTAAAGTTACAAGCATTTCATACATGAGATAAAAAAAATGCTTCAGTTGTTCTTGTTATGTTGTTCTTGTTCTCTGTAAGCATTAAGTTTTCTTTTGATGGATCAGTCAATCCAGTAGTGCTTTCAGAAATAATCAGTTATTATTTTAACTGTATAATTTCAAAAATACAAGACTGGAACTGGAATCATACTACAAATAAGTATAGGACAATTTAGGAGGGAAAAAAAAAAAGGAAAAAACCCCAAACCAACAAACCCCAAAACATCTAAACTTCTCAAATTTATAATATATACTGAAACCGTAAAATTACAAAATTGTACCATGATTTTCTTTAATCCCTTTATTTTATCTCAATAAATACTCTGACTTGACTGAAAACAAATGGAGTTTAAAATTGGAGTGGTTTGTGTATAAAGTACATATCTTCTGTGAAGCTCAGGATTTCTTGCTTAAAATTCACAGTTGGTGTTTGGGATGGTGCTTGCTTTAGACAAAAAAAATCCTGATGTTCAAGCATAAAATAAAGTAAGTTTTTGCTATAGTGGAGCATTATTCTGTAATAAAAGTGTAACATATTTGTTCCATCCCTTGTTCCAAACACACTAACTCACAACAGTGTATACCAAAGATAAGTAAAGAATTAAATTTGTATCCCAGGAAAGGAGCTCAGGGATCTACTTAGGCCCCCAACAATTAACAGCAGAAATACTGGGATTGGGAGCTGTAGGAAATCCTGTACATGATCACAAATGATCCAAAGTTAATAAATAGAAGTTGTATTCAGAAAAATGAATTAAAGAGGCACATATTAAATTTTGAGTTCATTTCTAAGCCTTCCTGTCTCAATGTTTTTAAGAACAGATTCAGCTTTGAAATATCTGGAAAAAATTCTCCTTTTTCAGGAGTACTTTGCATTTTTCAGAGTATTTTTTTTTCATAGCTTACAGTGTAAAATAATTTCAGTCTGAAAAGGCAGTTATTTGAGAAAGTCTTATGAACAATGCTGCCTGTGAATAAAGTTCAACGTTACATCAAGTATTACATCATCATAGTAATACCAAATTAAATGTTTGCTGTCTTATGTTATGAGTCTGATTTACCAGATAGTAAGGTGATATTCATACTTTATCCAGCCTGACTTATTTATCATCATCACACAACATAGAAACTTCCATTGTAAAACTGGAAAAATATTATCATTTATTACTATTATTATTATTGCTGCTGCTAAGTAAAACTTAAGTTATTTCTCCAAACCTGTTGACATTTTCTGGTATTACTTCCAAATTTTGTACCTATTAATACAAATTAATTAGAGGGTTTTTTACAGTCAGTCCAGCATCCAGTCAACTACTGCAAATTATTAATAATAAATGTCACATTCTGCCTTTTTTTGCTACAATTTGAGATGAAAAGTTCATATACTTAGATTGCATTTTACTAGGATAAAAATATTTTTACATCTAAATTTGCATATTAGATTTGATGGCCACAGGAAGACTAATAACTTGAATTATCATTTTAAGTGGGAGTGACTGATTCTCCTCACAGAACCAAAAATGTATGAGAGGATCATTTCTGAATATCAGAATATTTTTGTTCATCAAGTATTTTTCAGTGTACACCCTAATTTTGAGTTTAAGAAAGGCAGAATCAATAGGTTAAAGCCTGTACTATCATTGTCTTTGTCCTGGCCACAGGTCTGTGAAGGACACAGATTTATTTTATAGTGTGGTTGCTTTGGGGGTCTGCTATTCGGAATTCCTTCACAACTGTGGCTGCTGCCAGGGTTATCTTCTGAAAGTGATCCTGGGATGTGGAGGTGGCAGCAGGCCTGTTCCATCCTAGGAGGTAAGGTTTGGAAAAACAGCCAATGGAGTAGCATTGATCCCTAGGATAATGCTTGACAGAGGTGTTGTAGCCTGGCCAGAATCCCAAACTGACCCTGATTCCCAGTCTTTCTTCAGGCAAGAAGCAAAATAAATTCGTGCCATTTTTACCACTACCGTTGAGTTGCACTGAAATCTCTGTAGAAGATTTAATTACCAAGTAGTTTATGTATTAAGATTTGACGTGATCATCAAATAATTGCAAGAAATTCACTTGATTTTCCCTTATGTGTAAATCAAACACATTATAAGGGAAGTAAATGTTAGTAAGTGCAAAAAGTAGCCACACTGTTAATGAAGACACACTGTCCGTTTAGTCCAAGGATGACGACATTTCAGACTTTCACACGTGGCAGTTTTCAAAAGAAGGGTATTGAAATTTTTGATGAATTGCCATTGTTTATAAACTACATTAAAACAGATTTTCCATCACAATCAAAGAAAAGGTAGACATAGCAGAGTATGTTTCAGAATTGTCTTTATTATCGATTAATTCTTTTAATCTCTTAAGCCAAAGATCGCAGGTTGATTTGCTGCTTTTGCCATTTTTGAGTGCTCTGGAAAAGTAGTATGTTTACTAGTCAGGGAGAATCTTTGTTTTATATTTCAGTGACCATGATAGAAGCGTACAGGTCATGGATAAATCATCACACGTATGCATCTTGTCACTGAAGCCAGTGGAGTCTTATGGCGCAGAGACTGTCACCTACTCAAGTAATGTTAGTGTCATTATTTAGAGTTCCAAAGAAGTGAGTGTTCATCTGCAGAGCAGCGAAGGGCTGCACTCCCCTTTCTTCAGCACCTGATGAGATCACAGCTTCTCTTTCTGCAACAGTGTTGAGCATTGCCAGCTTAGACCTTTGCTTGTTTTGTTCATCACCTCCTTAGCTTCATCCATGGCTTGTACTTATTGTCAACAGCGGATTACCTTTTTTAATGTCAACAAAGACTGCATACACAGACAGGATATTTTGTTTGCAGAAGGTAGCAACCTGAGCTCTGGAACAGAGAACGAGCTAAACAGTGTGAACAGAAGACTCTATGTATACCTTGCATACACTGAAGTAAATAGGTTGAAAACCAAGAAGTATTATGAACAACTTTTTTCCTCTGAGGGTCTAAGAAGCTCTTTATAATAAATATAAGTAGGACTACTATAAAGCAGATAAAAGGCAGGAACAATGCACATTTGCAGTTAACTGCTAAACGTTTCCATAAAATGTTTATGGTTTTGTTCTGCCACCTTCATCACATAATTTGTTTTTCTGTAGTTAAAGAGATTCAATTCAAGTTTCTCTTTAAAAGCGGTCAGGAGGAGAATGTAATTTGTACAACACAGTTTCAAGTTCATACTACCTTTTACTTTGGAAACTTGTAATAATTTCTTGGAACAAATCTGCCTCTGGTTGTAAGCATGCCAGCTGTCACATGAAGCGTGCAGATTAGGGTTTCTTGCTTTAAATTAGTAGATTAATTTTGGTTGGTTTAAAGTGTACTCTTGTAATTAATCTACCAGTATTTGTTTTAAAAACCTATACTGGATATTTTGAAAGGATATTTATCCTTAGGCAAGAGGAATATTGGAATTTTTTTCTGTTATGTCGACGTTAGAGATGAACTTTGCCTTTTAAATCTTTTAAAAGTAAACATTTTCTGACACTTCTGCCAATTCATTACATGTGAGTTTTCTTGGTGCTGTCAGTAGGACTTAAACATATTTTAATGCAAATAATTATCCCACTGTTTTGAACTGGAATTGTTTAGCAAGATAAAATAGGCTAAAGATATGCAAGCCCTCTTATCTCTGTTAATTTGGTGAATGCTTTTTGATCACGTCCACCCTCACTTCCATAGGATGTTAAGTGACAGAGCTGTGCAGATCATTCTTTTCTTAACATACACCCACATACTTTCTTTCATAGGAGCTAAATAATACCAAATTTAAGAACTGTCAGGTAGGAAAACAAGAAAAGACAAAGAATAGTTAACTAAAATAGGGGAAAGTGTGTCCTCGCTGCCCTCCGTGCAGACAATAAACTGCCCCTTGCCTGCAAACCTACAGCTGACCACAAACAGCAGCAGGGCCTGGTTGTCAATTAGCTCCAGAGTGCCTTTGGTGCAGGCTGTGTGCCTTGAGGAGTTACCAACTCCAGGCAAAAAAAAAAAAAAAAAAANAAAAAAGGAGGAGAAATGTGAATGAAAAAACTATGTAACAAATATATCGTGGCTAGAGGAAGAGGTCAGGTGTCACCACTTGCTACTGAAACTGTCTCATTAATTATTAGATTTCCAGCAGGTATCACAGCAGAGTGAGGCTTCATGGTAGGATTTGTAGCTTTTAAAATGTGAGAATATTCTTTCTGGCAGGCAGGTGTTCTCCAACGTTAGCTTCTCCTTCCATCTCAGGATGTCAGTGCTGCCTGTTCCTTTTGGGAAGAGAAGACTCTCTTCTTTAGGATAGCATACTTTTAGCTGAACAGTAGAGTTTTTCTTTACCCACCCCTAGAAATAGCATTTCTAAATCACTGTTGTTATCTGCTGAGTTTCTCCCTAGATTTTAACAGCAGCAAACTTGACATGCTAACCAACAGCAGAGTGTGGGTATATCATGGACCAAAAAAGTAATTAGTCAGGGAATGTGTAAGTGAGAAATCATAATTAAAAAATAATTGTAGGGACTAAAAATTATGTCAGTAGAGGAAGATGGCTGTTGACATTTCTGAGAGCCAGCCATTCAAACCACAGAGGGTTTTCACTGGATTTTGAAGAAATAAAGGATTAAATTATGTCCTTGGCCTTCAGTTCTACAGAGCAGGTTTTGATTCTTCTCGCTGATGAATGAAAGGCTGGCAATAACTATTATATTCCATAAATACAGAAGTCATCCTAAGCAGCTATATTCCCAAGGGTCTAATCATGCAAAGGCTTAAACATTTGGATATATATGGACCTAAATGCACAGCTAGTACTGCCAGCACAGCATTCATGCAGCTGAGCTTCCGGTTATTGCAGTGACATTAATATAAAAATCACAAATACTTTCAATTGAAAAACAAAACAAGCAAATCATTTTTCCTCATTAATTTTATATTTGGGAGGTCGTTGAGCACTTTTATGGATTTTCTTGGGGGTGGGTAAAGTTGTGTAGGTTAGAGATTGGCACAGAACTTGAAATAAGCAAAATCTTTTTCAGATAAGTGACAGTTCTCTGGATGCTATTAAGCTGTGAACAGTAGGTCTTTTCAATCACCGTGATTCATTTTCATATTGTGGGGTTTTTTAATAATAATATCTTTAAAAGGCTTGCTGAACAGTAGGCTGCAGCAGCATAACTTTCTGTGCAGAAGGAAAGGTTTTATGCACAGTGTCTTAGATAATTTACCTTAAATTGATTTGCACAGCTCAATAAAACCATAAGAACACTGTACCAGCTCAGATCACGGGTTCATTTAGCACCAGATCTCATCTCTGACCGTGACTGATAGTGAAACAGGAAAAAGAGTTTAAGAAGGGGACACGCACGTAGTAATGTTTCCCACATTGATTGTCCTAGTCTCTACAGATTTATGGCTGAGGGTTTTTTTTGACTGGGAGTGGTATTTCTGGATTTAATAATTTTGGTAGATTTTTCTTCCAGGAATTCTTTTTTCCCTTTTTTTTTCTTTCCCCCCTACAACCTTTGTGAGCTTTCAGTTATGGCAGTGAGTTCTGCAGTTTAAGTATGTGTTGTATGAGGAAGTGCCACTTGATTGATTTGGAGGTTTTTGTTTGTTTTGTTTTGTTGGGTTTTCTCCCTCCAAGCCTGGTGCCCACAAGTCTTCCCTAGTTTCTCTATTAGAAATATTTCATCTTTCCTACATTGCCCCTCTCATTGCATATCATATACCTTCAAATATTTGTCTTTCCACTTAAAGAGTCTCCTTAACTGGTTCTGTCATGGGGCTTGTTCCATGTCTTTGCTCATTCTTGTTGCCCTTCTAGTTTTACTAGGCCCTGTTGGCAATGAGAAACCCAAACTACAAATAGTGTTCAAGGTGTTGTTTTCTTTTTCACTATGTAGTCTTTTTTATTGTGGGGTGGGGGTTTTCGTTGGTGTTTTGCTGTTGGTAGGGATTGGGGAATTTTTGACACTGAGTTGATATCTTCGTATAATTACAGTAGATTATTTTATAATTCCACAAGAACCTGAGCACAGTTGCAGGTAAGAGGAAAGGCCTCTGTACCAACACATTAGCAGAGCCCAAAGGGTACTATTAATGATAATTATCCTTATCTCAGGTGTTTTCAGATCTGTCATACATGTTGACTAGTTTGTTCAAAAAATCCATTGCTTTCAATTTTTTAGTTCTTTCATGTGTAATGACGTCTTCTCATTTGCTATACTGCCATGTATGACTTATGAAGATGCATTTTTAAAATTATCCACCATGACTAATATTTTCTTCCGTACAGACGGAGAACACACTTTATTTTTGTTCTTAAAATGGAAAATAAATTGCTCTTCAGCCTGATTTTGGAGAGGCAATGTTTACAGTACCACAAAGGACATTTGTGCTTTCAAATCTGCTCATAGTTCCTTAATCGTTCATTACGGTTTGCCTGATTTAGCAGAAAAGAACACCATTGTTTGGAACCCTTCTCATTAGAGAAATAAAATGTTTAAAAATACAAAATGCCCCTTTTTTTTAATCACAGTTCCTAATGTTGTGTGTCACTACGAGAAAATGGTCTGAACTTTTTGATCTCCCTTGGAAAAACGCTACAAGTAGCAGAATTTTGTTATTTTTGTGTCAATTTAGGTCTTACATGATTCAGCACTTGTGGTTTGTGGGAAAAAGCATTGTAGATTGTGATTAAAGAAGCAAAAATAGTAAGGAGTGGCTACTAGAGAAAGCCTCTTTTTATCGCTAAAATACTTTTTCTGATTCACTTTTTAAATTTTTAATCCTGTACCTCTTTTAAGCATATTTTCTCTATCAGTTGTGACTAGCACATTTCAAAGAAAATAGTTCAATTCTGTTTCACTTTTCAGGTTTTTCTAGCAGTATGAGGAATTAAGAGCAAGGTGCTGTAGGATCTTGGTAATACTAAGTCTGTACATTAAAGTCTGTCAAACATGGTTGTCTCCAGCAGATCAACCAGTCATCCATCCCCTTCTGGTAGCCTCTCAGGAATAAACAGTAAGTCTCTAGGGAAGGGAATGGAAAAGGATACAGGATGCAAAGAAACTGCTTGTAGTGCAGGAAAAATTCTTTGTTGTAGTAATGGACCACAAATAATAAGTTAACTCATTCTGGGATGCATTAACAAGGCTGTTGTACAAAAAAGCATGAAGTAATTATGCCATGCTCTTTGGCAGTGGTGAGTCCTCAGCTGGGGTATTGTGTCTAATTTTGGGAGCTGAACTTAAAAAGAAGTACACAAATGGAAAGCAGAGGAGAGCGTCAAGAGTAAGAGGAGACAAAGTAAACTGGGTATGTTTACTCTTGGAAAGAGAACACTCCAAGCTGAAGGAGAAAAGGAGCCAAATACAATTTTTAGTATTTAAAAAGCTGTAATTGCATATTCTTGTGCCTGTCTTTTCAGAGGGAGGAAATGAAGCTGAAGAGAGGAGAAAATTCTTCTCTTCCTTGGTGTGTGGTAGTCCACATGTTTGGGATATTCTGCAGCAGTGAATTTAACGATCACAATCTCACAAATACACTGAGATATGACTGCCCAGTTTCAGGCACTTACGTCTGTATTTTCAGTGACATGAATCACCTCATGCTCAAGAAGTTAAAAACGTCTGAAAATCTGGGAAACTTTGGAAGATCCAAGGTCATGTCAGTTGGTCTTTCACATTTGCCACTTTCTGCTCACAGAGCTTCTATGGGCATGTTGGTTGAAAGCCCCTAGGACTTCTTTTCCAAAACTAAATCTTCTGTAATCATGTCTTGAATTAATCTAAGACTTCATTAGTTATCTAACTAATTTTGTCATGGCCATGTTGTATAAACAGACAGTGATAATTTCTCTTAAATAGTGCATGTTCTTCCATGGTGCTATTTCAGATAGTGTAGCAGACTATAACATAGCATACACAAAACTCTCTTGTGCTTCTTCCACATGTTGATTCTTTTAAAACTAATTCCTGGCAAGATGCACATGATTCACTTCTTCTCGTGGAGAGTTACTCACATTTCCTAATTGGACAGGGCCTAACATTTTCCTCTCCAAAAGCAGAAAAAAATGGCTGAGGAAGGTAATGCAGTCAGGAGTGTTATCTCTAAAGGCTCAAAGGAGCAAAGAGCATGCCTTCAGATATTTTCAATTCAAACCAGCAAGTAGGAGTTTTTGTTTTCAAGCATGTGTGCACTGGCACACATCTGCATTTAAGTATGAGACTTTTCCTACTTCTGTACAAGGTTCTAATCTATTCAAGAGCTAGGACATCTGGTGACTAACAGTGGGATGAAAAATCCAGTTCAGAGACTGTTAACTGCAGCCGCTGGAGCATGTGGAAATGAAAATAGAATTTGGAGAATAAAACAAGTTTGTTTCAAGTCTGTGGCACCAGTGAGAAGGTTCTCCAGGTGGAGGGTGGCAGGTGAGTACCTTTGAAGTGTTGGTGACAGCCACGAGGAAGTAAACTTGTGAGTCCTGTGGCAAGTGCCATCCTTGGTAGTCTGCAGGCTTTTTGGAGATGTGTGTTTTGCATTTGTTTTCAGAAGAGAGATTTGAGGGCAGAGTTAAGACAAAGCTGTTGATTTTGCTAGTGAGAGGTTTAAAGAACTACCGACACAGATCACAGTATATCAGGTTTCATTAGTTCTCCTGCTTGTGATAGAAAAGTCTGTAGAAAAAAGACACAACTTCCATTTCATATTCCCACTAGTAGTTTCTACTTTCCTAATGGAATGAATTTAAAGGAAAAAAATGCTGACATGCGTCTTGCAATGTTGTTAACTCAATGGATTGTCACATTGAAAGGCATATCTTTTTTTTTGGTTCTGTAATTGTTAGGAGTTGTAGGCTTATTATAAATACAGCCACATGTCATGCTAATACCATTCCTGATCCATGCTTACATGATAGATGTCAACATACCTAAACTTTAGGAGTTGAAATCCTGGGGGAGATACAGAGATTAAAAGTATGCAGTAAGTCAAAGTTTTCTTTTCTTTTACTTTTTCCCTTTCCAAAATAGAAACAGCAAAACATCTTTGCAAATAGCATAATTAGTTGGGTTTGTTTTGGGATTTTTTTGTAAAAACATATTGTTTTGCATGCTTCCAGACACTAAGAGGGAAATTTAAAATAAAATGTTTAAGCACTTTATGGAGGGTTGCTCTATGGAATGTGAGGATGTAGTAGGGAGAAAATTGTGACTCAAACAGTCAGCTTGACTTGGGGGGAATTCCAGGCATTTGCTCCTAGCGAGTTTGCTCTGAGCACTCTTAGTTTGCTGTAGGTGAGGACTGGCTCAGCTGTGTCAGTGCTTACTCTCTCTGGGCAGGTTTTTCCAGTGCATAAATACTAGGTTCTTGTTGGGACCTGATGTTTCAAAATTGGAGGGTATATCACTGGCCAAGTGGCTTTGGAATTAATTTACCTTTTTGAGATGCTTATGCTCAGATGACACCCTTTAATGCCTCTACATCAATTATTTTTCTCCTCAGGTTTTATATTTTAGGCAAGTCATCAGTCTTTGAATCACGTCGCTGCACTGAGAGTGCATGCTAAGGAGTGCTTACTGTTTAGTTTCATGTGCATTTGTTCCAACAATGCTGCCAGGCTAAGCCATTGTCCTCCTTCCTCCAACCCTCCCCCATCACTATCCACTCCACTTTCCCATTTTTATGCTTGCACTGTGCCCTCAGCTGTGTCCTGGTAAAGCTGTTTGTTTGGCCTGACCAAGTGAGGTGGAGGGAGAAGTTATTTTTAGTGCGGATCATTTCCGTAGTTTTAACTGAGGACGGATGACACAAAATGGAGAAGAAGAAAGCGGAGATGGGAACAAGCAGTAGGATGTAATGGGAAGGTGATGGCTATCTAAACAAGCAGGCTTACTTCCTCCACCTCTGTATCTACAGGCAGAGATTAGAGTCAGACCAAAAGCCATTGATAATCTGTGTGTCAGAAGAAACCCAGTGCAGTGTGTTGGTTTTGCTTCTTCTGATGTGAAGAGTGACATTCCTTGCAGAGGTTAGATGGTGTAAGAACAGGTCTGTCTTGCTCACCCTTGCCCTTTTGGGTAAGTAAACACTGCTACATTCACTGCAGTTATTTCTAAACTTAACTTTGTGGACTGTAGCTTTAAGGCTTAGTCTGATGCCTTTCAAAAGCAATCGACTCACATGAACTTGAGTGTACAAAAGACTTACATGGCTGTTTGAGCCTTATGTCACGAGAACTCTTTTCTCTTGGCTTTGTTGTGTAACCACAAGGCATTTCCACTCTACTACTCTATTATTTTTACTGAAAATAGTCTAGCTAGGTATGCAGAAATCCCATGAGGGGTCATTTGACCACAAAAGACATGGCAGGGGAGGGTACCTATAGCTATATAGGTTTAAATTCTGTTTACATTTTCCCATGGTATTGGATCAGCCAGCATAAGTGTTCCTGTGGTTGTAAAGTAAGAATGGAGCATTGTTCCAGTACACACCATGTCAGTGGTAGTATGTAGAATCAAAACTATTTTATGAAGTTCACATGACCTTTGGAGGAGATGGGATAAGTTCAGAGTTCAAAACAAAGAAATCAGCTGTGGGCTCCTGAGCATGTAGAAAGCCTGTTTGGCTCGGGTTCTTGAGAAGTCTTGGAAGCCTATTGTCATGTATCCTTGTCCTGACCTTGCCCAACTCTTCTTGAGCATCCACTATTGGAAAAAGAATAGTGGAATAGTGGGCTAGAAAGAGCTCTCATGTGACCCTGCAGAAGCGTTCTTGGTATAAGATTTAAGAAGTCATTTCCAGAAGAGATTACTTTCCAATATATCTCATATCAGCACTATGCTGATTCATTTTTAAATAGGTTAACTAAAAGAACAAATGAATCATAGCTGTTGATCAGGTGAAAGTTTTGCCTTATATGCCAGTGAGATTCTCCTATTAACCCTTATTTAATTTTTCCAGTTGCACCATAGCAAGTGTGAGAGACTGCATTGCCTTTCTTGCCAGAACGCATGATGGTTTTGTTTCTGGTTTTCTTTCTGTAAGCTGGGAGAGACTTCTACCACAAGAAAATCATCAACTCATTTTTACCAGCTTGTCCTTGTAAAAGGTGTTATCTGATAAAGTGAGGGGAGCCTGTGGCTATCCAGAAGGGAAAGGGCTCTCCACAGGAGCAGTGAAGCTCCTGAAGTTTCACAATTTATACACTTAGAAAGCCTGAGGGTCAATTCAGATTTTAGCTAAGCTAAATTGTGTTGTTTGGGAGATAAATGGAGAGCAAGTATGATACGATCTAATGTTTTGTCTTCATAAAGTCCAGTGAAGTTTTTCAGTTGAACTTTTCAACTCCTGCTAAAAATCTTAAATACGACCTCTACTATCTGTGCCTGTATTAACTCAAGCATTAAATTATTTCATCTCTTTTCTCATGGAGGAAAAAAAGAGGAAAAATAAAACCTACTTTGCATTTCAACCTGGATTTATGTAACCAGAAAAAATGGAGAGAATATATCAGTCTTTGCAAAAATACAGGTGCCATGTTAGCTGAATACTTAATATATTAATTATTATAAGCTGAATACTTAATAACAAGCACTATGTGGAGGCAAGCTGAAGGCTTCTCTGCATCCAGCAGTATTTGTAATTTTGAGTTATATTACTGCCATCCTTTACCTTAGTTTCCATGTTCAGTTCTCCAAAATCTGAATCCTCTCTTATCACAAGGAAAATGTACCAGTGATGTTTCCTGAGCATGTAAAGAGACACTTGGAAAGGAAGTTCACTTTTTTATTATGTGAGGTAAAATATTGGCATGAGCATGTTTGTTACCAGGTTTGTTAAAAAAAAATCAAGCCACTTTAGACTTGAATAAAATCACTCTCCATCTGTGTCTAAACATAAATTATCTAAAATAGAAATATACTACATGTTCAAAACTAGTACAGTGCTGTATCAATAGAAGCCAATATTGTTACTTTATTCTTTGAAATAAGTGCCAAACAAGAATAATGACATTTTACTCAAAGTTAAAAGTTTAATTTAAGCAGGTATTGTTACGTTGTTAGTTTTTTTTTTAAGATCAGAATAAGTTTCCAAGAAAGTTTACAAAGTGGTAGATAGAAAATGTGATTGAAAGCCAGCCAACTTAAAATCAATCTTTACAGCCAATGAGAAATGAAAATTAGCAGTGAGGAAGAGAAATAACTAGCTTGTTTTCTCATTTACATGAATGGATGTCAAAAATACATCAAAAACAAACAGAATAAGACTTGGAACTGAATCATTAGTACCATTTTAAAAATAACCCAAAACTTGTGACTCTTCACTTTACAAGTAGAGAATGTTCAAGGAATGTAATATAACCGGTTTGCATCAGTTGCAAAAAAAAGCTATAGTATTTGGAGTTTAATGGATTTATTCTGATTTTCCAAGATCTTTATACCTTGTGTGCATTAGTAAAGCATTTACTGTAAAAAGAATATTTGAACATTACAGTCAATGTATACACCTGAGTATTGCACCAGTTTTTGAGATGTTGTTTATTATACTGCTTATTTTATATATACTGCTTATTATATTGTCTTTCTGACAGTGGTCTGAAAGAAGTGGCAAAAAAATTCAGCATTAATTGTTGTTTAACAACAGGAATTATGTAGGTTTCTTCCTTTTTTTATGATACACATAATCAACACTGCATACTTGGGTAATTCATCAGAATATTTCTTCCTTTATTAGTGCTTTTTACAGCATCAGAAGGGCTTTCCTGCTCTGCTTTCCCAGCTCTCCATAAGCATGCTAGATACTCTCTTCTCCTGTCTAGGGACATCTGCTCTGGCATGGTTGAGGTGAAGGAAAGAGGATGCTGAGGAAGGCACCCCAATATTTCCCCTGGTTTCCTCTTCTTTACTTGCTATCCTTGACTTGTCCTTTCCTTCCCTGGTGGGACCTGAGCAGTAAATTCCCCCAAAGATGTGTCCTCAGCAGAAGCCCTCCCAGGAATGGCTTGGCTGTTTCTGCTTTGTGCCACCCGGGGAGACATCACAAGAGGCCGAGTTATATTTTTACCTGACACAAGCTCTCTGACGTGAAAAATGAACTTTTGCCCTACATGTATGTGATACTGTCCTGTTGAATTGTTTTCTGTCTAAAGTACATGTTTCTCAGTGTGAAACGCTTCCAGCTAATCAAAAAGCACTGCATAAATACACTTGGATAAAAGGAAGCATGTTGGTAATACAAACCATATACCAGTAACATCTGTATTTTAAACCTAATTGAACAAAGTAAGAACAAATAACTACTGATATTTATGAAAACCTTTTATACAGATTACATAAAAGCAAACATCTCAGAGAACATAGACACTAAAAAACCAGGAGATTTAGATTAATTCTTTAAACCATTTAAATGTAGCTTTAAAATCATATGCACAATCTGAGCTGCTAAGCTTTTACTGTCTTCCTTTAAGGTTGAGATTTAATTAAAGGTCAGTGTCACACACATTTCCACAATGCATAGTAAAACCCTGGAATGAAATAAGCCTCACTTGAACATTTGATTAGACAAGATAATGTATTTCCCCCTGGAGTAGTTTGTTATTCAAAACAAGCTCTTTAGGGAAGGAAGTTCACATCAGTTGGTAACTGTTCCTGTGGATACCAAAGAACTTTGTACAGTACACACTAGAGTAAATTGCACTGCAGGTCATTTAGGAGCTGGAAGCATGTCCCGTGTCTAAAAGTATCAAAATGTATTTAAAAAAAAAAAAAAAAAGCAGCTAGATAGCAAACAAACAGCAGGCTGTGATACTAGAAGAAAATAGCACCCACATTTACAGAGACATTCATGCTTTTATCTAGTCAAGAAATTGCACCTTTCTAGTAGATGAATTTTAGAAATGCTGTTTTGCACTTTGTCAAAAAGAAAACAATTTTAATAATTGACTATAAACTGATACTCTTAGATGTAATATGGAACTGAATAAGTTCCAGCTTTAATTTTCCTGTAAACATTGTTGTAGACTTCAAAATTAATAGCTATTCTGGTGTGTAGATGACATCTTTTTTTCTGTCAGTGACCTATTTGGAGGCTTTTTGTCTTCACTTACTACATAGCTTAAAAGTTCTAGTGACCAGTAGCAAGTGGTGGCAGCAAGCCGTGTTCGCTAGGACTCAAATAATTTTAACTTCTGACTATTTCTGATTATCCGTATTAATTTACTTTAGACAATAAGCACAAAACTAATGTTTTGCTTTGGACTCTTAAAGACTCTCTAAAACAAAGACTTTTTTTCGTGGGATGGGAACATTCCATCCAGTTAATAAAAGTTTGGTGCCAGAAAAGCAGTTTTCAAACATTCTGCAGTATAGCAATGTCTACTATATCTCTGGTGGGTACTTCAGTTTTGAAATCCAATTTAAATTTAATTTTGAGTTTATCTTGGACTGCCATGTTGTTTCTCTCTTTGATTACAGAAGATTCTGTTAAATAGCCAGTCTAAAGAGTTATTGTGTTCCGAGGTTGCTGAAGCTGCTAAAACAATTGTGGTTCATATCTTTAATTTGTTCTGTGGAATTATGATGATGATGGTCATCATAAAAGTTTCTTAGATTTGGGAAAATGTTCTGCAAGATTTATGTAGTATATATTATATAATGTCATTATAATATATAATATTAAAGAGTGACTCAGTATAGCTATATGTGGATATAAAACAGATGAGCTAACATGGTTTTATATTGCCACCCTTGGTACATAGTACTAGCATTTGAACTACAGTTTGAGTGAGTACATAGTCCCTAATGTGAAAAATAGGCATATTCTGGCAGCCAGCTCGGATCTCTGTAGAATTCCAGCACGTGACTTAAATCTCATTTCCTCCATTCCTTCTCCTGCCTTTCTTCCTAGCTAAAGCAGAATGGGATATGTGCTTGGCATAATCTGCTTTTGATCTTCACCAGGAGCTTTAAGTGGTTTTTTTTCAGTCCTGTAGAGTGTAATTTGTTCTGTAAGTAATGGAGCTAATAAATTCTGGTTGTCTGTGGATGTTGCAGATGCCCGGTTACTTCTCCAGTGACGATAAATAGCCCGTTTCTCCTTCAGGTGTATTGCCTGATTCTCCTCCGAGCAGTCCCAGTCCCCATCCAGGTGGACAAGAGGCAGTGCATATCAGGGCATTTTTGGTGAATAAATGCTGGCTGGCTGGTCAGACCATGTGTGTCCATCAGCAGCTAATTCAGCAAAAACAGGTAACTTGTTACTTCATGCTAAAGACTTCCCTTCAGTGAAGAGGTGTCAAACCAACCCCTTCCTCCAGCCAAGGGCAGTCTTGTTAGACTTGGAGGCCTTCTTTGAGACCTCTGCCTTTTTGTGGCATTTCCTTGGAAGTGGCCAATGGATCACAGAGGTAGGTGAAAGCCATGATTGTTTGTCAGACAGGTGATCCAACAGTATAGGTCTCCATTCCGTAGGAAACAAAGCTGAGGAGACAGCATACCTCGGCAGTAGGGCTGAAACAGATTGGTAAGTTGAGCTACAACTGAAATTTAAATGTGTCATGTACATTTTATGCTTATGGTCACATTTTATGCTTATGGCTGCCAATAACCTTTCTCTTTCAAGACAGTATATTTTTTAAGAACTGTGGAGTGCTGCATAGTATTTTTCATTCTCAAGGAGAATGGAAGGTTATCTGCTCATAAGTTTAAATAAATGAATTCTTATGTACAGATGGGGGGAGTGATGGACCCAGGTGCAGAATGTTGAGTGCAACGTTGCCCCAGTGTTTTGCTGCACGAGTCTGTCTTTGCTAGATGTACAGAGTGTTCTGAATAATGTGCTGTATAAAAGTGGATCTTGTGTCATTTTTGTTAATGTATCTTTTTGCTCTTTCAACAAGTAGTAAAATGTTTGTATCGACTACCAAAGCTTTTATTTCAGTCCTTTTGGGTTTTTTGTATGGACTTTTCTGCCAGCCTGCTTCAGTCAAGCATAACACATCTCAATTTCTGTCCTTCTAGTTGTGCACAAAGCCCAAGACTTATTTTCAGAAGTATGTGCACATTCAAATTGTACACGGCTAATTTGAGATGGAATAGTTTTTAACTATAAAAATAGTTTTTAAGTATATTTTAGATGAGAAAGTTAATTTCCCTGAGCGTGCTGTGGAAGAAGATGTTCTATGTCCTGTACTTCATCAAAAGATCCTGTCTTACAGCATCAGTATAATCAACATAAAAAGTATGATTTACTGGAGAACAGCATAAGATTTGGCATTGATATCTATCATCACCAGTGCCAGTCAGATTTGTAGTGACTGTCTCATTTTTAAGGTCTCATCACTTCTAAACCACCTTTAAAGTACAATCATTGCAGAAAATAACTTTTTAAATAGAAAAATGATGGATTTTTAACTAGTTTTACAAATTTATGAATTCCTACATTTTAATTCGTGTTCCCTTTAATGTCATGTCATTAAGTCCACAATAAGTTCTTGACGTATACATCCACATAAAATAAGTTCAGTTGAAGTGTGTGTTGCTAGCTAGAAATATTCAGTGTAGCTTTTTCTCACGATTCATAAAATGAATGTAACAGGGAAAGAGGATAGCTGCTGCGAAAAGTTGTTACTACAAAATACAGAAGACATGAGATCTAATCGTGTTAAAACAAAAATAACCTTCAATAGCTGTTCTAAATTAGGCAGAGCTTAATGGCTGAACAGACTTGCTTCAGGTTTTTATTTGAAAAATTATTCAGCTGAGGTGCAGTTCAGCCATGTCTTTTAGTTGGAAGGCTGTGACAATGCCTTCCAGTGGCAAAACTGCCAGTGGCATCGGGAGCCAATACTTGCAACATACCCAAGCTCTGTTTTCATCCAAGAAAAGATACGCTGTCATAGGTCTGTTTCATGTAGTGTGACTTCATCTTTGCCTTGGGCTGGCCAAAGTGGTCGTGGGTGGTACAGAATACAGAGTTGCGTAGCCATCATTTTCGTGCTGTGCTATTCAAAGCAGGGGAAAGTTGTTGTTGCTGGAGGGAAGTTTACAAAGGGTTCCTGACGACAGAACGCTTTAAAACTTCTGTCCTGCATGGTACTGATGGTTTGATATTTTAAATACATTGAACAGTGTTTAAAACTTGTTTTGATGCCTGAAATACTACATTAATAACTTCTTTTTTAAAATTGTGTAATTCAAGATTGCTGTTTTGTAAGTGAAAGTAAATAGCCATTTTACAAATACAAGTGTAATATGATATCGCTGTGTTTCAGTGAATTACAACAGAGCTCTGCTTTTCCTTACTGCAGATAAGACACGAGCAGTGTAGTGCTTTTCAGTTTACTGAGCATTTAATGAATTTTGAGATGAGATTATTCAGTTCATAGCTAGGTAGTTTGAAGGTATGCTTTCTTCAAACATGATAGCTCTTCATTAAAAGTTGCAGGTATCATTTCAATTTTCATATCATAGTCCTTAATTTCTTATGGGCAAATCTTAATCTGAAAACATTCGGCATAGCTAGAAAAGTGAAAATATGGATTGAAAATGTGAGAAAATTTGGTGATAACAGTTGAGAGTGTTTATTCAATACTTTAACTAACCTCACCAAAATCCCATTAATACTTGGACTGATTTACTTTTTCAAGATGTACAGTGGAATTTCAACTAAACTAAGAGATGGAAAAAGGAAAAGTATGAGGTTTATATGTTTGAGCCCTTATACTGTATCAACAGTAAGTGAATAATGATTTGTAGCATTATTTTCTTTGCAGTACAGAATTAGTTCACAAAATGTGGAGATGGATTTACACATACACAAAAATCTATTGCACTAGTTTTAGTTTAGCAGAGATGAAAATAAATACATTGAAAGACTGTCATCTTCCTTAATATTATCTTACTGTAATGTATACAAAATATATTAGTATAAACAGACTTTAATGTGTGATTTTAGAAGTCCTTTAAAAAAAGAATACAAGCAAGCAGGTAGTTAAAATGTTTTTAAGTGTCCCTAGTAACCTCTTAATGACATTCCATGCCATACGGTGCTTTTTTCAGTCCATTGAGTGAATAATAAAGTGATTTCCCCTTTCCTATTCCCCTGTCAGCAGGGTTGGTTGAATTGTAAAGCTGCCTAAATAGTTGGTAAGTATATCCTGCCATACTTTATTAATCTCTGCATAAGATTGCAGGGATGCAAACATTGTAAAATATGTAGTATCATGCAGGCTCAGGCAGTCCTATGATTGCAGTACAAGAAAAGAGATTCAATTTTGTGAGTTTGTATTACTCTCCCATTGAAATGCTTTCCAAGCAGTATGCCTTATTTTTATTTTGGAAGTCTAGTGCTGACTTTCCAGGACTTGGTTTAGTTGCTACAGCCTCTGGCTATTTTTATTCCACTTCCTAAGAAACGTGGATCTTGACACAAGCCTTTTTCCAATCCACACATTGTCTGGAAAATCTTACATACTATATAAAAGTTAATCTACTTACCTGAAGACTCAACTTCTTCTCAAAGTATCTTGGATCTCTTCCAGCATCAGCAAAGAAAGGTCATAGTTTGGAGCTATCATATACAGAACCATTGTTGAAAAAATAACTCGGTGTTTAAATTTAAACTTCATTGTTACGTGTTTAGTTATTGAACTGTGTATCTGTGAAAAGAAGTGCATTTCTTCCTTCCTCTCTCTCTTCCTCTCCCTCCCACCAAGGGAGGTCGGGTCCTCCTGCTACCTTTCTGCCTTTGTCCCCCATTAAAAATAGAGCTCCTCCACTTCATTGTCATTTTCCTGAGCAGCTCAGCCCCAGTGCACTCGCTCACAAGATTCACTTTCCACTCTTGCCAGCATCCCTACAGACTTCTTTGTCCTAGATAGCACTTCCCCAGTGAGACACCAGATGACTAAGGAGATTAGGCAAGGGTGACCAGTTCTGTGGGAAGAAAGTGGGAGGTGTCTGGGTTCTGTTTGCGTGGGAATCCTCCTGGTAGGCAGCAACTCTCTCCTGCTACTGTGTTATCGTCTGTAGAAGAACCCAACAAAACACTTTCAATGGGGACAGCAGGTTTTTGCTTGCAGCAGAAATTTTCTTTTTGACTTGAATCAGGGTCTGAATTAGTGCTAGTTTTTAGTCATCTGGAGATTTTCTCAAAGAGCTACTGTTCCTTAGTGGGTTGGTTTTTTTGTTTGTTCCCCCATCGGGTTGATTTTGTGTTACCCCTCTGGTAAATTGTCAGCGGAGTTTGAAGAAAAGAAAGTAAATCTAGCAATATATCTAAGAAAGCCCACCTGCTGCTATCAGTCTGAAAGTCTGTGGGCCTCTGAACAGAGTAGATTGGTGGTGAAGGGAACAGCATGTCTTGTGGGTATTCGTCTGGTTACTCAAATGTCTTTATTCCCTACAGATGATTAGTTAAAGGTTCAGCAAAATAGTAAGAAATTCAGAACTCAGGAGTATTTTAGATTATCCTTTTTTCAGCTCAGTTATGGTAGTGAGAAATGGCTGGGTGTCAAGAAGGTCCAGTAAGATGTACAGATCTTTCCTTCATGTGATTGATGTGCATTTTCTTCTGAAGAAAAAAAAAGAACCTCTTAATTTCAGAAATGTCTCAATTAAGAAAACTGTCCAGCTTGTTTTGAAATTCTTTTGGTTTAACTCCACATTATACACTACCTCTGTTTAGGTGGTTGTAATCTTTTTGTTAATACGAGGGGCAAACTCAGATTCAAAAACTATTCTAACAATTAACTCTGAAGTGATTATTGATAATGTAAATAAATAGTCGTACTACTAAAATAGTAGCAAGTGTGACTGAAGTATCAAAATTTCCTAGAGATGAGAGTAGATTTTTTTTCTGATTTGTATATGGGCAAACTGAGCCACCAGAGGTCACAGAGAATAGTTGGCAGAGCCAGAAATAGAGCTCAGGCTTTTCTACTTTCAGCTCAGTGTTCTTGTCACTGGATACCACCAGATGGTCTCCAGATTATTCAGTAAATAAGCCTCTGCATCCTCCATAAATATTCCGCCAAAGCCAACTGGCTGTGTCTCTCGCTTGCTAGTTCCCAGTCTGTGAGAGTGGCTGACTTGGCAGGTAATGCTGTAGCTGGCCCCATTGAGCAATCCTCTACTCTGCAGGTTCTCTGGTTTTACCAGGCAGAACAATCTCTTCTCTGCCACTGCTTTTAGCAATTCTTTTCTTCATCTCAAGGAACTTTTTTTTTTAGTTTAAGACTTTTCTGTGCATGCTTGAGGCAAACAATCTGATTTCAAGAAAAAAGACAAATTGATAACTGCCTGCAGATGTCAGAAAAGGGTCTAAAGATATATTTTATCTGCTTTTAAAATCTGGGTGACTTAATTGTTCCTGTGTGCCTTGAAATTCAGCGGGTATAAATATATATTGCATGCACTTGTGGCTCTGTGTGTCTGTGTGTGTAGCATAAATACCAGATGGGAGAGGAGGTTCATGACTACAAAACAAACTGTTTTCTAGTGTCTCTTAAATCACTTCTTCACTTCCTAGTTTGTAGGCCTTTTTTTTTCTATCTGTTCAGCTGAGGGTTTTCGTGGCTCTTCAGCCCTTCACAATTTTGCCTGTACAATAACATGTGCCTCATATAGAAGCGTCTGAAGTAACCTTTATGTGCCACTGTTCTGTTGGTGAGTTTAGTAGCAGAAGTCTAAATGCTGGCCAACAGCAACTTTCCTCAATTTACACTGCTACCATAGTTGTGCTGCCAGTATTTTGAAAAAAAAATTAGTTTTTTCCAAAGTAGACAGCTGCAGGAGCAAATTCACTGGAGGAGCTGCAAGGTGGATGAGCCAGCTGGCTGGAATGAACCTTTGACTGGTATTTCCCAAAACTGGGTAAAGCAGTTGGCTGGCTGGAGGCAGGGCTGCTGGACCTTGGTACGCTCTGCAGAGCTGGGCTCCCGGAAACCTCCAAGAGTTCAGCAACAAGAAGTGCTGTGCCAAGCACCTGGGACAAAAAACCCCTTGAGTATCAGTGTGGACAGGAGACCAGCTGTCCAAGTAGCATCTCCACTGAAAGTTACCTTGGAGGTCTGAGGAAGACAGTAAACATTGAGTCAGCAGTGTCTTGTGCGTGCTGAGTAGCACTAGGAAGACTGTCAGATGGTCAGGGGAAGGGGTTATTCCTCTCTACACAACACTCATGAGACCTTGTCTAGGGGTTGTGTCCAGTTCTGCACCCACCCCGAAACTTCAGAAAGCTGCAGCAAGTCCTGTGGAAGAGCCACTGACAAAGTTAGTGAGGAAAATGATTGAGCCTGTAACGGGAAGGCTACGGCAGGATTTAATAACAATCAGCCCAAATTTAAAAGAGCTGGGGAATTACAGAAACAGAGCCAGACCCCTGTCAGAGGTGCATAGGGGTAAAACGTGCAACAAGGGCAGGTCATATTAGGAAAAAAATTCGCTTTGGCCAGACATGAACAGAAAGGCCGTGACATCCCCATCCTTGGAGACTTGTCAGGACTCAGCTGTAAATGTGATGAGTCCTACTTTAAGCAGGAGCTTGGACTGGATGATTCAGAAACCACTTCCAATATAAATTTCTCTGTGCTTCTATGCCTTCTATGCCTGGTTCATGCCAGAGATGTGTGGCACGAGATCCTTGTGGAGTGACAGACTTTGGAGCACCTGTAACCAGTGAGACTGATCTACATCTTTCTTGCAAAGAAAGTACCGCTATATATAATGCACGTCACACAGTCAAGAAGTCTAAAGCAGTAAGCAGCCTGCATATATTTTTTTTTTTGTTTTCATCTAAACTTAGAGGTTGAACAACTTGAGGATGGAGATTGTACTCTTGGTTTATAAATTTTCCCGATCATGGCGAAAGAGAAAGAACAGTTGTGAAACAACATTTGAGTTATTTGGCTGGAATGACCAACAAAAAGCATGTAGATTAGCATCGGATGAACTGTTGTAACTCAGCTGTGTAGGTCTCAGATGTTCAAGAGGGAAGTACACCTGTGAAAAGTGGCCAGGGTGGTGATGGTATAAGGGTACAGTAACAGAAGGAGAAAGCATTAACTGGTGTCAGACTTGCTCCCCTGTTTCAGATAGCCTAGTTGAAACTGTTTCCCACTGCAGGCACATTTCTTGTATCCTCCCTCCTGTTGTGTAGGTATTGACCACTATCCTTAACGACCTGAAGACAGCGCACCTAGAAGTAAGATGCACAGTTTAAGAGGGCCAGAACAATGTAGTAATCACATACCACAGAAATTACAGGTCCCACTTCAAGGGACAGTGTGTTTAAAAATGTAGCGTGTAAAGGTAAGAGTGAGAGTTGAGTATTAAACTGGCTGCTTTAACAATTTCCACATTAGTAAGGTCTCCCCAGACCTGTTGCTTTAGCTGCAGCTTTTCCAGGAATTCTTGTTCTTTTCTGTTGACTGGTGGTGTCCTCAGCCACTGTTTTTGTCTCTCTACAGTAAAGGAGCCAGGCTACTCTGCTATGAGTTCTTCCATCTCCACAGGCTTTAACTGAAAACTGGAAGATAGGGCAATTTATCTGCCTTTGTCTGCCAGCTTCAGAGTTCATTTGGTTTAAAAATAAGTCATAAGATGGAGGTCAGCTGCCTTTTCATGCAAATCAATGTCATGGTTTCAATGTAATAATTTTGGTACTGTGCAAATTGTTGCTCATTTGTTGCAGTCGGTTCTCAAGTTTCTCTGCCTGACCTCTAGATGCCTCAAAAAGTATATGCAAACTGAGGGGAGGAGGAGGAGAAGGAAGAGAGATGTTTATTGAAAACTCTACTAGGATTTTCACAGTTTACCAGTGTTGGTTATGCAATTTCAATGTTTCAATTTTAAAAATCCTCAGTAATTGAGTCCACTTAAAATGTGAGAGCAGCAAGGAATTCTATTAAACCAAATCAGTTGTTTCTTTCAGTGTGTTTCTTTGTAGGTACAGACATGTATCACCATGCTCTATGATAATTTTATATATTAAACCCATAGGAACAAGAAGTAGGAATTTCCTATTACTATCATCAAAACTGGCTTTCAAATCTGCCAAGTGGGTTGACATTGGAAAATGCAGGCTCAAGAGGACAGAGATAATGTGTTTGTGGAATGCTGTCAAGTTTATTAGCCTTAAAAGTAGACATTTTGATGCATAATACACACACCCACCTGACAAATTACATTGTCCCCCCCTATCTTTTGGTTTTTTCCTAATGGCAGAATTGAAGTGCAATTTACAAGTTATTTGGAACTTCTGGAGAAGAGGATTATTCTACATGAAGGGAGAAAGATACAACCCTCATCTACTTAGAAGAATGTGACAGAGAAAAGTGTTTACACAGGCTTATGTCACGCTCAGCTGTACACTAAAACAGCTGCTTGCTCTAATTTAAGACTAAGAGCATTAGCAGTGTCCTCTAAAAACACTGGACCTATTGTGTTAACAGTGCAGATAACCAGTAGTTGGCATCTAGGCTACTATTTTCTTTCTTTTTTGTTTTCTTTTCTTTTTCTTTTTTCTGGTCCTCTCCATGATTCTAGTTGCAGAGCCTTTCAAAAGCAGTTTTCATTTTCATGTTTTTACACAAACATACACATGCATGCCCTATTTGCCTTACTTTTCACTGTTCCCAAACATTTTTAATCTGAGGCCATAAAGGAAGATGAGACCATAACCTCGTTGGTTTCTTCCTACAACATCTCATGGATTAAAAAAACCCCTAAGGATTCTAAATTGTAACCTTTATCTTCAAGTATTCTTTGCTTTAAGCACAGATTTTCGGTTTTAGTGATTCACCAGTTAGTGTGAGGTTTTATTTCTAGAGAAATGTTAGGAGCATAGTTTCAGGTATTTTTTTCAGCTACCAAAATCCTATGCCTTATTTTATAGGATCAAGAGCTACTCACCTTTTTAAAATGTCAGGTTCTGTTTGGCGGCTGAGGCCTCTGCAAAATACACAGGCTGACTTGAAGGGGAACACTTCATTGAAAATGCTGAGGTCACAAAACTTTTGAGCAGAGGGCACAAAGCTCAAAGTGTTGTTTGTGAAAGAAATTTTGACAGCAAAGTCTCCTGAATCTGCTTCTTTACTTAGGTCTACCACATTCATAAATTTTTTGCTTCTTTTCCTTGAATATAATAGAGATAATACAGTTTTTTGCATCATTTCTTCTTTGTTATTGATCTCCAAAGATCTCAAAGATCTCCTATCTTAAAGGATCCTTGCACACTACATGTGAAAAACATCTGAAGGATTCCAGTGACCAGGCTTCAACAAATGAAGATTCTCCATCCAAAACTATTAACTCAGCATGAGAAACTAAGCCCTCATCAGACTGAAAAACAAACCAATTTCGACATATCTCTCATTTAAAATAATTTTTTTTGTATTTATATTTTTTAAAACCTTCTTAGAAGTACTTTCCTTTCTCTGTGGGAAGGCAGCAATGGTATGCTACAGAATGTCATCCTACCTTAAAGGACCAGAGAACCTAAAAAAAAGAAGTCCGACTTCCCTTATCCCCTTGAAGGACCTTTCCTGCTTTTTAGGTTAAACAGAAAGAAAATCAGATGGAATCAGGGTTCAGTCTCCAAGGTTTGCCAGTCAGGGTAATCCTGGCTTGTCATTCCAACACCAACATCACTTTCTTTTTTTCTGGAGAAATGCAAGAAACGAGAAAAACCAATCTTTTTCACTCCTGCACATGTAGAAAAAGTAATCAGGAAGACAGATAAATGACACCAAATACAGTATATTAGTTTTCAGTTCCCTCAGATCATGTGGCCCTAGTTGATGTGTGTAACTGTTCAGAGAGGGAAATGAACTACTGCAATTTAAACCATTGTGTAGAGAAGATACTTTACTAACAGTATTGGTCAGAAGCAGATCAAATCTTTTAAGTCATTATATTATACTTTATGTTGTGTTCAAGGAAAAAAAAAGGCAATGCAAAACTCTCAATAGAACAGAGCAAAAGAAATTTAGCTGGTGCTTTCATTTTTGCCTAGTGGACTTGTTGCACAAGATGCCCTCAAAGTGTTTCAAAGTCTTCTGATTCCCGTAAGGTTTTTATAGTATAAGTGGTGAGTTTGAGGGCTTTTTCTCTTTGGTGTCACTTTTTTGCAAAGTTATTTTACTTTGTGGAACCTGCGATAGCTGGAAGAAGTTCCAGTTGATGGAGATGATCTGAACAGCAAATGCATAGAAGAACTTGAGAAAAAAATGAAAACCTGTAAGATATTACCAAAAAATCTAAACAATAATGATTGTAAATAACAAAAAGAAATTGGGCAATACTTTGCCAGACAGGGCTGCAGCAGTGATCAAGAGGGTCTCTCTGGAGCACCAGCCAGATTGAACACTGATGCACAGCTTTAATGTGATGTTTGCCTGAAGTTAAATAGTTGGAAAACAAACTCTGTGAGTTTATCTCAATGTGTTCAGGATGCCTCCTGCTATGGGGGGTAATCTGAACTGGGTGGCGAGGGAATGCAAAAGAATTTTTTTTTGAGCTAGGAGAGGAAGTTCCTATTCTAAAATTAAAAGTGTTGGGCAATTGGACTATCTGGGGATTCTTTCCAGTGACAGGATAGGTGCCCATGAAGACAGAAAATCCAGATGCTTTTTGAAGGCGTCAGAAAACTGTCAATGAAATCTAAAACAAAGTTCTCAAAAAAGATTTCCCACTACTCTCAGGTCATATATGCACCTCATGACATTCTGTTGCTTCAACAAAACTTAAAAGAACTAGAGATCACCTACAACTAAATATAAAGGAGAAAAAATGAATAATCTAAGACCATTATTATTTTAGTAATTGTGAAAAAGAAAATGAATTTCGTGCCCAGATTGTAAAGAAAGATACAGAGATCAGAGACAACACTTACTTGGAATGTTTTTGTTTATTTAATTCTTCATGGTTGTGTTTCATTTTGTGTTTATAAGACCTTAGTGTTTAAAGTCCAGAAGCAGTAATCAGACTATCAGTATGAGCTGTTGGGAAAAGAAACTCCACCTCTAATACAAGTATTTTTTAAAAATCACATTCTTCTAATATAGGAAATAAGTGCAAGGGAAAATGTGTTGGTGACCATTTAAAGAAAAATATTGACTGTAGTAGTTTATTATGTTTATCCTTATGATAAATTTCCATTTACTGTGAGGCATGAACATAGATGTATTTTTTAACTCTTTCAGACATTATGAAAAATGAAGATGTATAATGATTTGAAGATGCATGAGGTAAAAAACAGTATAGCTACAGGGCAGTACATTTGTACATAGTAGCACAATAAAAACATGTTTATCCTGTGACATTTCCCTTTATTTCTGTGCGATGATTTCTAAGTATTGCAACAACAACAAAAAAAAAAGGTTTTCAGCTTTAAATCTCAAAGCTCCAAAATACCTTAGGTGAGGCAGGATTCAGTGGATTGGAATGGATCATACAGTATCCATGGAAAGTGCAGAGCAGATTCTTGCAGAGACCTAAACCTGCAAAATGCTCAGGGATCCTGCAAACAAAGGAGACCAACTGGTTCTTTAAGGGAAAGGCCCTTCCAGTTTGAACCATTTGCTGTTACTCACTGGTGCTGGCACCCAGACAAAGTATCCCTCCCTCATGCATTCCTTTCTCACTAGATATATAATTATTCCTTTACATGTTGTCATAGTTTTAAGCTCCTGACTCAGATTTCTTAAATACCGTCTAGGACAACTGTGTATTCCCTTCTCAGAAACAAGAGTTAGGGGTAGCCTGGAAGGAGACACAGTTGCTCTCCACTCTTAACTTCTTTTTCGCCATGGCTTGCGGCTCTGCGCACAAGTAGACGGGGTTCTCTTCAAGAGAAGGTTTTTGAAGAATTTCTTACAGATACAGATTTCTGTTAATAAGAAGTTCCTTCTTTTGGACTTCAGTGGCACTTTGCATCTGTGGAGTCAGATGGTCACTTCCTTTGACCTAGGATGGCACAGTTGGTTCCCAGCTGCATTTTAAGTGTTACTTCATTCACGTCTCCTGCCGCAGCACTTCCAGGCTTGGCGAGACTTGAGAGAAAGCTGCTGCCAAGTCAAACCTCTTTACCTCATCTCCGCCATTGCAGTCTGGACTGTTGCGGGCAACCCCGGGGCTAGCAGTACTTGATGGAAGTGGTTCGGGAGGAGTGTCCCCCGCTCAGCTGTGCAAACAGATGGTGCTGGGCTGGACACGGCACGCTCCTCAAGGCACGGAATCGATGTCTTGTGAACAGAGTGCGCAGGGAATCGTAAGATGTTCGGATCGATAACAGACACTGTCCATGTGGCTGTGTTGTCTGACACACACCTCTGCACACGTGGAAGTGCGAGTTCCCTCGGTTTTTACTCAGGCTGGAAAGAGTTGATCTAATTCTTTGGAATTACTGACAGAATATGGGCAAAGTCTTTTACGTGTCTCTTACTGCCTTTCTTTTATCCATCAGCTATCACTCTTTCAAGTGATTTTTCTATACTTCAAGTCTATTCCTCTATAGGAAAGAAAAGCTAAACTTGCTCGACTTTCTTACAAAGATTTTTATGAATTAGTGGATTTTAATTAAGAATTCATTAGAAATCTGTAAGAAGAGTTTTGCTTATTTTGAAAGAGAGTTTATAGTCGTTCTGTATTCATGCTAACATTTTGAAAAGGGGCATCAGCTTTCTCATTGTTATTTTTTTATTTTCACTGATTTATGCTTTTTTTTAAAGCTAGAATTATGTGTGAGATGGAACAGTAGATTAAATAGATTAATTATTACAGAAACTATTACAACATGAGAAATTTTAGGTTTATTCTGAAAGGCACAATCACATGGAATGGCACAGCCAGTAAAAAACTGCATCAATTTTTTGAGTTTATATTCTTTTCCCTGATCTTCTATAGGTCTTTCTTATTAAAAAAAAAAAAAAAAACCACACACTGACTGTGAGCCCACATGTCCGTGACATGTACATCCTGAAAGGGTTACAGCTGTGGCAAAAGATACTTTAGTCAAGTCTTCAAATAGGAATCAGGCAAGATTGAATTGTGGTCATGAATACTGGGAGCGTGCAGCCACCTCACTGTTTTGAGCAGAAATTTTGGTAGCATTTCTCATCAGGAGGTCTGTGATCTTTTGCTGGGATCCGTGGACACAGAGCTGCTTCTGCTGCTTCCAGGTTCAAGAGTTCACCGCTGGCATTCACAGCGTGAGGTGAACGGAGCCTCTGTACTCAGAATTGGTCTAGAAGCTGGCTAGCCAACTTTGTCATCTGACTTCAAAAGCACCACACTGTGCTTCGTTTGGGAGGGTTACTTCGTTGATTTTTTCCTCAAGTAAAGGTAGACTTCTTTAGAAATCGTTACAGATTAGGTTTCAAGAGTGTTGAGCAGTTTCTGGTTTTGCTTTCCATTTCTCCTGGGCAGAACCATTTCTTGTATGATTTGAAAATGAATAGATGATAGTTTCAGTTGTTTATGTACACCTGAAATAATCTTACTTCAATTGTTTGCCAAATAAGAGTAAGTCTCCAACTTTCATGTGGATTGTGAAAGGGTTTGCCTTGGTGGTCTGCATGGGTATAGTAATTTTTAGTGATCATTTAATGCTCCAGCACAATTTAAATATATCTTTTTTTCAATCTTTTAAAATGTGCTTAGGTTTAATTAAGTAGAGCAAAATTTTGTATTCTTTCTCTTTAAAATGGAAACTTAAATCTCTTAGTTTGCATTCTGTTTGTTGTAACATAATTGGCCAAGTACAGATATGGTGTGATCAAGTATGAAGCTATTTCAGGAACTAAGACTCAAGAAAATTAATCTGTGACAGTTAGCAGAAGAAAAGATTAAGATTTGAGCATAAATTTTTGCGAGTTTAGCTTTCCTGAGAGGTGGAAGCCTTAGGAAAATCACGTCGCTTGCTTCAAATACCCCTTTTCCACAGAAATCCATGGAGTACTGTGGCTGAAGTATTCTGTGGGATCATTTGAAAATCAGGTGATGTATTCATGTTGATTAAGGAAATCTATGTTAGGAATCTAAAGAAAACATTGTAAGATTAGGAATTACAATAATTGTTTCAGTCTGCTAACTGCAGTTAGATCAGTGAAAACAGTACCATAAATGTGCCTTTTTTTCTGCTGCATCCGTCAGAACAGAGAGGAGTTGGATAGAAAGGAGTTTTTAGGAATACTCTTGAGTCTCTCTGAAATAAATCAAGTCTATTATTTGTGTATGTATATGTGTGTGTGTTGGGCGGGGTGGGAACTACTGGGCTTTTCCATGGTACTTCTCTAAATGCCTTTTCATTGTTTTCTCAATACAACATGTTCTAGGTAATACAACATGTAAGCTGGTATCTTCTGTGTGGGAACTGGGCATTTCTTTTAGACTTGGATGTCACTTAGACTTACATGTCACACTTGTGCTGTGCAGACAGTGCATGCTCTGAGAATGCTTCATAAAAAACAGTATGTACCACTGCAGCTGAAGAAGGACACTTGAAACCTGAACATGATTTTGCTGCATGAAGCTATTTTAGTAGTAAGGAAACCTTTGTAAGAAACTGTGTCTTTGTGTACCTACATTTGCTTTCAGAAATTCAGCTGTTGAAGAAACATTGTGCTGTCTTGAGTGGGCAGTCATATGGGAAAGTGCAAGAGTGTTTTTATGTGCCATGACACAATTTATTTTTTTTTCTTTCCTCTTAAGTGAAGTGTAAGAATAAATATTTGTACTTAGAAGGATTTTTTCCATAAAAGTGTGTTGGACAGATTTTGGTTTTGTAGTACTGTATTTCATGTCTCTGAATACTCTGATTTAATATATAATTTTAAAATATATTTAAAAGTTATGTGATAACAGATGTTTCAGAGATACAAGCTACACTTAGCTACTATAACCTGATTTAGCTTAATTTAAAAGGATTACTGCGGCTTAAGGAATTGGTTTCCTATGGTAACATCAGAATGCATGTATTACATGCATTACAGTTTACCAGGGATTGTGCTTATCCGTGTCCATCTTAGCAATAATGGAAGAGTAATACTGTAGTGACTTACTGTGTTCTTCACATAAAGCACTGACCAATTTCCAGGTAATTACTGTATATTCAGTGAGGATGGGACTGTATAAAAATGTATTATCTGTATGCCAGTCATCACTAATTTTGAAGTGGTATTTTGAAATTACCATATTTTTTTCTCCTTGAATTAGTCCTGGCACAAATAGTAGGTTTCATGAGCTGCAGGTTTGGAGAGGTGGGTTTGTCTCATGTTTGGAGGTGTCCATTCTTGCCTGCCACTTACACTGCCAGTGCGTTGCCCTCTTGCCACAGCAAACGAGAGCTTTTGCCTGGATCTTCAAAGCAGCAGAAGGATGAATGCCTTGATACAGTCTCAGTGGGTCTTCTGCCAGTCCACATATGGCATTTTGAAGTCCACAAAAAATAATGTTCGGGCTTTAATCGTCAATATTTACACAGGCCTTTGGGCATGATCAGAAAATACTGCTAACCATATCCAAAATAAACATTTTGTACTGTCAAGTGAGAAAACTATGAGTAAGCATTCTTCTGTGGATCTTGATTTACAATAAAAACAAGAAGTATATATACTTTTAATGAAGCATTCTAATAGTTTAAGTCCCTTACAGTTTATCTGTATTTAAACATTACAAAATGAAAGAGTACAGTTCGATAATTCTAAATAGACCTTGATTGTTTACCGCAGTGGGATGTCTTCTTCTGTGAGGTTCCTTATTTTGCAGCCATGAGGAAACTACTGATTTCATATTGAAGCTGTAGTTCTCCCCTTTTCCATAATGACACAAGTACATCAACATCATAAGAATACACATTCTTGCAAGAACAGTTTATTTGAATCAGTAAAATTTTAAAGTTCTTAATAGTTTACTAATTTAAGTCCTAAGAGTGTTTGGAGGGGAGGAGGGCATGTTCTAGCAGTCAAGTTAGCAGCTGATACACAGCTAACTGTTCAGTCAGAACTACAAAATTGATAAATATAAACTCAGTGGTTATTATTAATACAGCTGCTTCATTAATTTTTCAGTACAGCAGCCTTTCGTCTGGAAATGCTGACTCATTCACACCAAAAGTTTTTAAGAATCCAAGAAAATTTGGAAGAGTGTTTCCTAACAAAACTGTCTGCTAAATGTGCAGCCAGGGAGAGCTTCCAAGGCAGACAGTCAGAGCACTCATCTGGGAAATTCAGATTTCTGCTCTGCCTGGTTCTCAGTCAGAGGGCAGAGCGAGATGTCTCTTTTCCCAGAGGACTGACAGGACCACCAAGACACTGGATTTGCAGGAATTCTCTTTGTTTTAGATATTAAGTATAGGCTTAACTGATGTATATTAAGGCATACATACTGGATTTTTAAGCGCATGTATCTTGATAAACTTTGCTGCTGAAAAAATGAACAAACACAGCAGCAGTTCATGGTGTTGTCATTTTACTGTCCAAATAGAAAGCAAAGGTCGCTCTACAAGGAAAAGTTATCTAAATCCATTAAAAGCAGACAATCTCGGCTCGCTTGAACTGATGTTGCTAAAATGCCTATTTCCTCAGCACAAAGAGCAATAACCAGGAAATAACAAGGTCAGCTATCACGCTCTTCATCCTTTTCACTTGCTAGAAAACACTTTCACCCTCAGCTGGTTTCCTCCCAGAATCACAGCCGGCACAGCAGGACCTTTGGTTGGAAGAGGGTGGGGTCTTGGCTGCTGTGCTGCATGGCTGGATGCTGATGTGTTGTGCTGATTTGTAATCATTTACGTGCTGCATACTTCCATACGTGATTCCATAGTCTCAACTATTACTCTATTAAGCAGTGTAACAGCTTCTAAAGGGCGGGGTGAAAAACGACCGTTCTGGATTTCATTCTTACAGAGAAGTTAGAAAATTAAGAGAGTAAAAGAACATCTATGCAAGGATGTAGAACAGTCATGGTACATTTTTCAGGATGAAGCTGTGAATGTTGGATCTAGGGTATGCTGGGAGGATAATGTGAAAAAATGTAAGAGCATTCCTGTTTCTGAATCTCAAGAAAAACATAGCCTTAAATAAAACTACCATATAAATAAAGTCTCAAGTCTTGTATGAGAAACGGAATAAAAATAAATAAGTTATGTTCATATAAAGAATAGTTTCAAAATTCCTTGACCGTAGAAAATATTAATTCTTATAAACGGAGTATCTCTTAGGAATTTTGTTGAAATAAATAGATGCCTAAAATGGGGATTCATGACTTTATTTGACAATTGTACCAGCTCCTCATCAATCCTTTTAGGCAAAGCCAGAATCAAGTTGTAAAAATCAACCTTCTATTTATCTTTGCAGTTTAATAATTTGCAAATTATCAATCTTACTGATAGCATTCATAATAATCTACTTGTGTAAGCATGTGTACATTCCACTGAGTGCATTTTTGCAGTTCATTTAGGATGATTAGAAATTGCTGGGTTGAGTAATCTGTGAAACTTTTACAAAATGTTTGCCTTGTCTTTATGCAAGCATATATAGGAATCAAGATATTGCTTACATTCTTCTCATGCAGTGGTGTTACTAAATTGAGAAAAATGTCATTTTTGGCTGCAGCTGAATTTCAATTTATTTTGTATCGAATAATTCTAACTTTTGAGATCACAAGTCAAAAGGGAGAAAATAGTTCAATGTTAAATAATTAAGGAATATTTTAAAATTAGTATTTCAGGAGTGTGATAAAATTGGGCAGTAGAAAGAAAACATAATAGGTACATTTTGGCTTTAGGATTAGTAATACAGACTATTGTGTAAAGTCATTCTCTGTTATCTCTATTGTTACAAAATCAAGGATCATTTTTTAATTTGACTAATGATGATAGAAGTTAGAAAGTCTAAAAATACCTTAAAGCCCAACTGACAAAAAGGGAGATACATTAAAATATGTGAGCTAAGGTGAAATAAAGCTTCCTAAAAAAAAAAACACATTACAGGGAGAGCAGAACACTATGGATACAGATGTTTGGGTTTGTTGGGTTTTTTTACAGAGACCAGTTAAGAAATGAAATGTGGCAGAAATGAATGTGGATCTTTTAGTCCCTCTCAACTAGAGTGCTTTCATTAATAACACTTCTTTTCTGCTACTTTACCATAGAGGAACTAGAAAGACAGGTAACTCTAGTCCTAAATCTCTAAGATCAAACACCATTCTTCCTGTTACCTGCCATACTAATTCCAGAGGACCAATGGGTCCTAGGAGTACTTTTCCCATAGTTACTATGAGGGTGATGCTTAGGATAGGTGCTAAGGCTGATTTACGGAGCAAAGATTCACTTCCGTGATAAATGTTGGAAATCACAGAATGTCTACAATTTTTTTATTTGCTATATTTTAACTACTGCAAATTTTCTCCTTTTTCATCAGCAAGGAAAGAGAGTTATGACATCCTCTACCAGATTAATTGGATGTCCAATTGGAAATTGTGACTAAAGAGGAAAACAAATTTTCTGTGACTACATTCACTCCTGACATATTCTGAGGTGCTTTGGCTTGTCTCTTGCTGTTTGTTTGTTTTCTCCTCAATACTTTACATTGTTAAAAGCTGAAGATAAACCATCATAACCAAATTTATATATTTGTTCCCCTGCCCTTTAAAATAATCAGAATGGCTGCTGCAGATTTTGAGTTACGCACACCAATGTGGCTCAAGTGAAATACTTTCCACATTAAAACTCTTTGTTGATTGAGAGGTCTTTAGGATATATTAAATCAAATGAAGAAGGTAAAGGTTTTAGACTGCCAGAGAAAAATAATTAAAAATAACTCTTTTATGTAATACTTTTTTGCAAAATACAGTCAAAGTCACAAGACAGCATCAGTCAGGGCATTTTTATAATTGCCAGAGGGTTAGCCGTGATGGTTGTGAATTCTTGTCAAGTGAAGAAATTAGTCATTAAAACTGACCTTTTTTCCTTCGAGTTTTGAAAGTTTCTCTTAAGAATGCTTAATTTCCTGTTGGGAATATTTATTTCTTTTTTTTTCTCGTATTCAGATTATTTGGAATGCTTTATTTCTCTCCAAACTTGCCCTTCTCCTTCTCCTCCCAGCTGTATAGTGGAACAGATAACCAATTTAGAATAAAAAATAGCTTCCCATCTACTCCTCATGTTAGAGTAAGCTGGTTTTTAACAGTACATCAAGTAAAATCATGTTAAAGACATGTATCTTGCCTGAGAGCTAGCATGATAAGGAGAGGGAGCTCCCTACTTGAGGAGACTTTCAGTGGGTTTTGGGGTTTTTTTTTTCTACAGCTTGACTGGAAGGTCAGAGTCTCTTTTTTGGTACAAAAGATCTAGTCATAGGCTAGATCTCAACCATATCATAGGAGCTTTACAAATAGGAGAGAAATGAAGTGTTCTGGAGGTTGAAATATGCCGCTGATTTAAAACTTCAGTGCCGCTTGAGTGTGGAACCTGAGCACATTGTTAAGTAGTGTTTCAGAAATGTTTCTTTCTCTAAAGGTGGGAATGTTCCATCTGATATTAGTTGAAATACAGCCATGTTTTTACAGCAGTTTCTCAAAGAGGGTGCCTATGTAGATCTAAGAAGATTTTTCCCTACAATCAGTGCTTTTAGCATAGAAAAAACCAGACCTGGACCAAAACAAGTCATAGTAGTGAGCACGTTCCCATCAGGTGTCCTTATCATGTTCTGGAGGATTTGCTCAGCTGAAGGCAGACGCTTCTAAGGTTGTTGCTTCTCCTCCTGCTGTCCTCATTGGTGGCTTATCCTCCAGAAAGGAATGAATCGTTCCCCCCCAGCACCTTCCTTGTTTGCTGTTTCTCTTTGTCACGTTTGCTACCTACCCTTGTCCTTAAGAAGCCAGTGAGAAGCTTCTCTTTGCAGCTTCTACCCCTTTTGTCAGGCAAAATCCTCAGTCGGGCAATCTTCCGCTCCCTGGGATGTTTGGGTTAGAAAAGCTGATTTATCTTTGGCAATAGCTATTTGTTTTAGTGCTAGTACACCATAGTCTTAAGTGTTATGATTCCCTTTCATTAGCCTGTTGCCCATAGTTTCAGTGGTTTGGGGAATCTGGCTCCAATGTATGAAGTTTCATACAAACGAGGTTTCATAAGCAGAACTTGTTTTCCAGATCATCTCCAAAAACTGTCATTGCTACACTTGAAACTTCTTAGGTAGTTTGTTAGGATTATTGTATGGAAATTTGCAGGCAAACCAACATTCACAGTGTCTTTCATATTCTTTTCATGATTGATATGGCTATAATTGCTTTTTTATGTTTGTATGGGAGAAATATTCTCAGTTCATATTTGCACTGTTACTGAATTGCAAAAAATAACGCAACATCTAGCCATATACTTGACCTGCTCATGTGGAATGTGCTAACAGGGACTTGTATAATTTCTGTCCAAAGTGTTATCCAGTTGCTCAATCCAAATCACCTCCGCGAACAGGTATTTCCAGTAGTGTGCTGCACTTCTGGCAGCATGATTGGCTTATTACAATGTTATTTATGTTAAATACTGAAATGGGAGTGTTACAAAAATCCCCCATTTAAAAAAAAATCATAACAGTAATATGGCAGCTTCATAGACTGCATTGTCCAAACTGTTCAGAAAAAGAAAAAGATGGAACACTGGAACTGATTGCCTTGCTAGAATATTTAATAGTTTTCAGCTAATATAGCATAGTTAATAAAATGGATAGCAATACACTGATTTTTATCTCTTTTTATGATTCTGTGGTTATCCAGATAAGATGGATTGCTTATTTTTTTAAACAAAAGTCTCATAGAGAAAATGAAACTCTTGAAGAAAAGGCAAAGGCATGTTGTATTTCTTTCAGCAAAGAGTTGAGTTGTATGCTGGAAAACATGCTTTTGGACTCTCTTATATGCTTGCCCTGGCTCTCTGAGTGATGTAAGCAAGGTATATAATCCCAGATAAATTTAATCATCTGAAAAGTGAGCGTAATTATTCAGTATAAAGCTATGACATGCTTCAGTTGCAGCTGAAGTACTTTGTGACCTGTGCTTGAGTCATTTTGGAAGAGCACATGAGTTTTCTTAGTGTTTATACTTAGAAAGATATATGGAAAACACTTATTTTCCATGGGATACCAGTGTCGAACTTAAATAACTTACTAAAAATAGATCTTTTTTCATACATCGTAAGAATTCTGACTGGTTTTTAAAGCCAAAGAGGATGGGATCTCTTGTCCCATTATTTAGTGATGCATTTGATTTATCTCTGTTAAAAGTTTTAACTCCAAGTCAATTAAAATACAGTCTGTGCATGTGCATCAGGTGGTGTTTGCCTTGGGCACTGTCAGTGCTCAGGGAGAGCCTGGACACCCCATCCCTGTGGTGTCTCCATCTCTCTCCTGCTTCTCACACTGCCCCCAGCTGGGCTCCCACCCCACGACTGAGGCAGGCAGGGAGGGTGTCTGTGCAGGGCACTGCCTTTCCTGGGCAGTGGCCCTTGGAAAGAGGGAGAGAGTGGCCATTTCCAGGGAGCTGCTCCATGTGGGGAGTGGGTGATTACCTCCAGGGAAAGCCAGGAATGGCCCCTGTCGTCCTGTGGCTTGGGCATCCCAGTGTTTTGGCATGACAGCATGGGAGCCCTGAGTTAGACAAGAGGTGACTGGTTTGTTTTACAAGCCATTAGGGAAAAGTCAGTGCATCCGCAAATAAAGGGCATGCTTTTCTTCAAAGAAAAGCCTTTTCAAAGACTTTTAAAGTTGCTAGTGATGACACTAAATGCTCTGGATGTGGAAGGGCAGTTTGGATGCTGAATATGCAAATAGATGTGCTAAATATGCATATGCTAACTTTATTTTACGATATGTTTTATCTCTGATTTTTCTTAAGGTCTGAGATGAGTAGCAAAATACAAATGATGAGGGAAATGCTTTCAGATTTCAACACTATCTGTTGACTCAGTGTTTTAACTAAAGGACTCAAAGATGGACATGTCTACATCTATGGTTTATGACATACAATCATACATCTGGTTTATGACTTGTAATCTAATTATATGGTCACACAGCACCTGTTTTCTGGGAGGTGTGTTAGATAATCTGTAGTTTTCCAAGTTTATTTCTGTAAATCTTCATTATGAGCAGGTAAGTGTTAGTCGCTACATACGAATACAGTATCTATAAGCAGTAAATGAAAGTTGGAAGTTGCTGATGTGGCTGTAAATCTGCAAACAGAAAATTTCCAAGTCAGAGGATTGACTCTGCATTTTGGAATGCACCAGATTTATACTGCTCTAATGGAGAATTATTTTTTATATTCAAAAGAATCTTTTAATTGTTCTGAAAGTTGCCATTAGAATTTCTTGGTTTAAATTAGAAATCAAATACATAGTTGAATAACATTTAAAAACTGGTAGCTATGGATTATGTTTGCAAAGAGATATCTTTTAAGAACTAAAATTTAAGAAGGATCAATTGTTTTGTATGTTGATATATAAAAGCAATATACAAATATAAAATTAAAATTGCAAGATGTAGAACTCATGAGTGAGCTTGATAAATGTCACAATTTCACCAAAATGTTTAATAACCATTTTGTTCTAGTTACAGGAAGCATAATATCTGAAAATGTGATGCCAATTAAATTACAACTCTTAAATTCATACAGCATATGAATGCAGTGTATCCACATTGATCTATCAAGGTAGCATAGGTATTCTGACCTAAGGATTCTTTCCACCATTGTAATCATGCTTTCTTTTTGAGCGATGCAATTAAGCTATCAGAGGCTCACTCCTGTGAAATATTGGATTCACATTAGGTTTTTGCTCTTACACTGCTGCTATTCACAGATTTGAATTTCTCACACACTGATCGGGTATAATTAATCTAGCAAAACTTTGTGATATACAACTCATATCTGTCTCTCAGCAAAAAAAGAAAAAAAAAAAAACAAACAGAACGGTTTACAACTTTGCTATAAAAACTCTTGTGAGTTTTTTTAATATGTAGCAACTCTATTCTTGTGGCTGTTACCTAACAAAGATACCTATTTTATTTCAAAGAACACACTTTTTAAAAGATATTCCATCATAACTTTGTTGTCCTCTTCTGTTGTAAATTGTTGTCTACCATATTTTTAGGAATTCAATGCAATTTTTCCTTTGGAAATGTTTAGTTCAGTCAGCTTACCTGGAGTAATAGGAACCACTTAACATATTTGGTGAACTATATTAGGTCAGTTCAGTTAGCTGTCCAATCTTTGGCATCAGTTTTAGAGCACGTCTTTATAATTTATGTAATTGAAACATGGCAAATACAATAATGTATATTATGGCTGCTTGTTGCTTCTGTTGCTTTACCAAAAACCTGAAATGTCTCTTGACTCCTGCTGGCCAGTTTACTTCAGTGGAAGCAGATATGTTTATCTTGTTGCTTGCTTCTGAAAGGAAAACGACTTTTCAGTATTCTCTTGATAATAAATATCTTGCAGTTTACCAGCTCGTACCATTAGAAGTATATGTAGTAATGAACCAGATCATAATTGTGCGTCAAGGGGCTATTAGCCTTGACTTGTAATTTAAAAGTGTGTAATAAACAAGATGATCATGGATCAATTACTGACAATTGAACTGTGTTTATTTATGCTATTTTAAGGTCTCCTTGCAGACCTACATTTCATCTTCATGTGATGTAGCTCTATGGATCCTGTAGCTACTGTTAATCAAGTAGGGCAGTGTGTTTGCCGTCTTGTTTCTACTAAAAATATAGAAAAAAGGTATTCGTAGCTGTCCACAACAGTCACCATCAACAGAAGTGCAACTGCTATTGTACTAAAATGCTGTTTTAAGAAGGCAGCATTTTCTCTACATTTTTAATAATTGTTCAAGGGAGCAGGAGCCTGCTCAGGCTGTGTTAGAGTACAGCTCTGCCAGCCTGCTCAGCAGGAGCCAACGACAGGTTAAAGCCTTGCCCCAGCTGGGATGTCTGAAAATACTGATAGCCACTGGAGCCTTGCACAAGAGTTTATGTACTTTAAAGGTTCAGATTAACATAGAAAGGTGCCTGGGGGTGCAAAAGCAAAATGCCCTCTAACCTTGCTGAGATTTGCTGCAGCCTACGTGTGCGCAGTGAAGTAATTTTGTGTGGGAGACATCCGGCACCCAAGGACACTGCTAAATACTCAGCTGTGTGGGGAAACATTAAGAAGCAGAAATTGTACAAACACAGTGCATTGAAGATCCAGTTAGTTAAAGTACTTGTTTATTGTCAGGTTTCAATATGATTTCCGAAAGTCAGTTAATGTGTTAGAGGATTAATTTAAAATTTTATAATGATTCTGAGCAACAAAAAAATAGCTTATATAGCGGATGTAGGTGTCCTTTAGTTTTGAATAGAACACTCACAAAACTTTGGTTTGTGGATCACTGTTCTCTTGGCAAGATCACTCTGCTCTTTATCCACATTTTATTATAGTTTCAGGTAAAGAAATGTTTGTGAAAAATTATCACACTAACGAAAGTATAATAGGCAAAAGGCTTTATTATTTAGTTGCCTTTTTAATTGCAGCATAAATACCATTTCAAAGTGTGGTCCTGTAGAAGGCAAATCCTGAAAAACAAAGTTCTTACATGAATTTCCTTATCTTACACGCTGAATCTGTCATGAACTTATCTGTATAAATAGCTTAAAAATGTATATCGAATGTTTGTTTAATTAAGTTATATTGCATTAAAAATAAACCTCAATCTTTAAAAGTTAGATAAGAAAGCTGCAACTTGAAAACAGAAACAGCTCCACATGAAGAAGGCATTTATGTTTAACCAAATGTGTCATATACCTAGTGTGACAGATTGAAGTACTGTTTAGAGTCTTGAGTTCTCCAAGTCAATACCTTTTTTTTTTTCCTGGAAATAAAAAGCTTTTCCATTGTATATTTAATATTTATTGTTTGCCTTAAATGTAGATATTGGATTATTTCACAGTGTTAAGGTCTGGACTTGCTACAACTGATCAAGAATTTCACTTCTGGTGTTTACATACGTGTTGTGGTTTAACTGCCAAAATAGTCTTTGATGGAATTAATGAAGAAGGCTCTTTCCCTCACTAGTGTATTTCAAGTTGGAAAATTGAAAAGGCTATGGATTAATAAACAATGGATCAGTGGGCAGGTAGAGAGGAAGAGGAGCTTGGCTTGTATTTGTTTGTTTGTTTATTTGTTTAATTAAAAGTAACTACTGGTGATTAAGTACCTTCAGTTCTCAGAGATTTATGGTTGCTTAAAGGCTGTCTTCTACAATGCACCTGTTCCTGGCATTCTTCAAGGAGATATTTAGAGAGTTGGGAATAACCTGTATGCTTTTGTTGCTCATCCATCTCTTTCAGTCATTCACAGGAAGCAAGAGGTCTGAAAAGACTGAATGTCTGTGGAATGGAGTTTCCCTAGAAATTCAGAGTGGTTGCTGCTAGAAGACATTATTTATTTCTCTGTTTCATTCTGAAGTCAGTTGAGTTTTGTAACAGAAGGCAACAAAAGTCCTCGTCTGACTTGTCTTCACATTATTTCAAGGCCTCTCTCACAACTGGCACATGCCTGTCAGGTTTTCTCTCTGGATCCGGCTGAATTAAATTTGTTCACCAGGTGCCACAACCAGTAGGTCCTTTTTGTTCGTGTGCAACCACTCGTCTTGCAGGGAGGTTGCTGACGACCCTGTGGTGGCTCTGGCAGGCTCTATAGCTGGAATAGTACCTGAAGGGAAGAGAAGGGAGAGAAGTTGCAGGGAGGCTCCTTGCGGTCTCACCTCGGTTGTTGCAGGTTGGAAGGCTCCAGTATCAATGACCTCAAACTCACAAGTTCTGTGTTTTACTTCAGGTAGGCAGTGCTGCAGTTGGTGGCAGTTTGATTTTAATTAATCCAAAGAAATGCATTTTCTACCATTTCTGAGACAAGTGTAAATAACTTCTTTCTGTCTAAGGAGCTCTGGCAATATTTGCCTTTTAAACTGAAGGAATTACCTAGTTTTATTATCTCTCTCAATTCAATTATTTTACCTCATGTCCCTGCTTCAGCATCATGTATTGAGATTCATTAACAGTTCTTTCGCAGTCACAAGACACTAATCATCTGTTTACAATATTGATCAGCACCTTTCATGTTAGATTGCATTTGAAGTGAGAAATAATCCTGCAGCAAATAGGAAATAAAAGATTGGGAAGAGAGGGAAGAAGCTATCTTAGGCTCTATAAAGTATTTTTTAAGGGTACCCTGGAAACATCTACATGCCAAACAGTTGGGGCCCCCTTAGTGACTTTCAGCTGTGAAATTCCAACAGAATTTCCCATCCATAAGTTGTCCATTGTCTCTAGTCATCTATATTTGTAAAGACAGATTTTTATTCCTATGGATACAGATTTCTGTTGACTTCTAAGCAGTTTCTGAGTTGTAAAAATATTTATGGGCTAACAAAAAGTACTTAGCTTCTGATGCCTCAACATTTTCGTTTGTTACTGTGTATACATTCTTTCCATGTTATACATAATAGGATGTTGTTACCACAGTTCTTGAAAATTATGTACTCTTCAGAATGGGAATTGAGGACCAAATACTAGGAATTAAAAATCTTACTTTTCTGAAGTTGCTAGCTAAATTTCTTCTAAATTAGTCTGAAAAGTTTGATTTCTGGGGCTCATCAGCACTGGATTTGTGGGAACTGGCATTAGAACAATGTCAAAAGTTATATAAATTGCAGCCAAGATTTACTTGCATTTCCCTGTATTACTTCTCAGAGCTTTGTTTAAGGCACCTGAATCTTACTAAATTATAAGATAGAGTAATTCTGCATCCATAAACATTGTTAGCACATCTTCAAACTATGGAGTTCCTTTAAAATATATTACTTTCAGATAGTCAAAATTACTAGTTCATGCAATTGTATTCAGTCATTTCCCAGAACAGCTCTAAAAGGCAACAGCTATTGGATAGAAAAGACAAAAATGTTTTCCCTTTTCATAGGAAATCCTTATTCATATACATGTATCTACACTTGTGGTTGCAAATTGAAAAAAAAAGTTTCCTGAAGCTCAGTTTAGTTTAGCCACAGAGATATAATAGAGACTTGTATTTCCTTTTCCTACTATTGTAAATATTTAAGAATGAGAAAGTTAGTGTGCTGAAGCTAGGGTTTTGCACATGGATAAGGACAGGAAGAAGTGTCAAAAGAAGAGAGATAATGTTGAAGAATTTAGATAAAATTTGGGCAGAGGAGTAGGAGGCTAGATAGATCTGGCAGCAGCAGGCTGGCTTTTCCATTACTTTCTGATACAATTATGAGAGTTGCTCAAGTTGTGGATGCTGCCCGTTTGTCACATGATGTTGCCAGCATTTATTTCCGAATCAAATCTATAAAAGGAAATGAGAGTTCTCTGTCCTTGCAAACCACTTGTCTCGTAGGAAATCACTTACAAATAATAAAGTGCGTATTATAGCATGAAATAGTTCCTTGATGTATGACCTGCAAAACTGGTTTAAGGAAAACAGTTGAAGCTGGGAGTAGTAGAAACGTTCCGTACTGGAAGAATTACAGGCTGCAGTCCTGTGTTTTTACAGCTCTCTGGACGCTTGTCTTCACTCTGAAAGTCTATTTACAGAAGCAGCAGGGGTTCCCTATGGGCAGGGCAGGAGAACTGCCTGGGGACAGGGAAGAGCTGCCTCCCCTCAGCGTTGTACTCCACTGGTTTGACTTCTTTGGGAGAGTCCCCACCCTCTGAGTAATGACAACAGAGGCAGACTTGTAAGAAGGGCTGAAAGCATGCAGGAGGAGCTCCAGTAGGAGGTCAGGTTCTCCGTGTCAAAAGGTGACAATGGGCACATTTAGATTTATCTCTCCAAAGCAGCGGGTGAGAATTAACATCATGATTTTCACTACTCGGTGAAATAACAATCCACTGGAGGACCTCCCTTTTTTTGTACTGATTTGTGCCCAAATACCTTATGGCGTGGAATAGACAACTGCCTTACTATACAGCTAATAAAAAACGCGATCTAATACAGTGCTACTTGAGATTTAAAACCGGGGAGGACTCAGATCCAATTCTGCCATGTTACAGCATATAAGTTATTGTTATCGGCCAGTGCTTTGAAAATAAAAATCTTCATAATATTTCCTGCCATGAAATGCCTCAAGTTTACCGCTTTATAATAAATGTCTAACAGCAGCAGTTCTCAATTCCATAACAGTCTCTTCATCAAGGATTGCAGAGTGGTTTTTACATACTCACTGACTGGTTGTTATATTGACTTAAAATTGAGTATGGTGTTCATTGCAAAGGCCCAGGAGTTACGTGATTGCAGAACCAGAAGCAATAACAAAAGTGCTGTGGGCTGATTTGCTGTCCTTTATTCCACATGGACTCTGTTCCATTTAGTCTTACCTAGTCAGAGAAAGAAACCATTTTTGACATACAGAATCTGTACATTTTCATGGTGCCTTTTTGCTTTTATTAAACAAACAGCAAGCAAACATGTCCCAGTACAGATGACATACAGATTATGTATTTTTCAGTAATTTTTCCAGTTCCAGGGCTCAGTGCTCTACAAAGACAACTGTGTAAGCAGCATTTTGATAACAGGGGTAAACCACCTGCTCCCATATTTTTGTCAAGTCATTACATATTTTTCATTCTTTTTGCCTCTTGATCAGCACTTGCAGATTAATTTCGTGCTTTGTCATCATCTGTTGTCCACAAAAAAATTCTCCTTGAGGGAATTATAACAGTACCTACATTTTTCTTTTCACGAGTGCTCCAGACAGACAAAAGGCAGCAATACTGTAGGATTGAGTAACACACCTTTAATTACTTTCACAAATAATTTGAGAGGTGGGGGGGGTTTCAAATTAAGAGCTTTTATGTACATTCAGGGAGACGTCCTGACTCTCCAAAACCAGCATAATTTCAAGGAAAAGAATTTGTGTGAGCTTTCCATCCTCAACACATTTTTTAGGCACTATATACACTAAGTAATTTGCTTAAATTATCTTTCCTGCTTTTCTTAGTTGAGAGCTTGGTGGCCCCTTAAAATAGCAGGTAGGCAGCAACATTGAAGGATTTGTGATGGCAGACTAAAACTTGAAGTACACAGTTAAAATGGAAACTAGAAGACTGAATCAGAGGATTTTTGTTCTAGTATGATAAAAGCTTTGTTTCTAGCTCAGAAAAAAAAGCTCCACTATTTAACAGGTAGTGAAGGAAAAGCATTGAACTGTTCTTTGACTTATAATGTATTCTTATTTTCAAAGCCTATCCAAACCACAGTGCTGGCCTCAAAATATTACAAAAGCAGAAAATCATGTTATTATTTTTGCTAGTATGATCTAAAGACCCTTCGGACCTTTTTTTAGTATTTGACAGATAAAAGTTTGAAGCATGTATTAATATATTTCTCAGACCTTGCAGATGAGTTTTGTTCAACAAAAGTTGAACTTGTTGATTTCTATAAAATAAGATGGCAGATGGAACATATTTCCAGCAGGCAGAAATAGAACTGCTAGGGCGATCAGGCTGATCCCTCAACTGCACACACTTCTTGGAAATTTAGTGTAGAGTAAGAGCTTAAGAGTGAAGTCACAGAAATAGTTCAAGAAAGGGATGTAGAATATATCTATGCTGGTTTCACTCGTGGTTTTTGAACACTCTCAGCGAGCTCCACAATTGATGCATTTAATCTAATGGTGTCACACGGTGGCATGTGGTGGCTGTGTGCTTTTATACATTTATAAATGCTGTTTGTTGCCCCAGCTTCTTTCCTTATACTTGCAAGTCAAGTAAGATTCTCCTAGGAGTTAATAAATTAATTTTGTTTGCTTGGAATATAAGATGCCCCAACACAGGTTGTGTTCTCTGAAGGTGGTATTTGCCATCCTCCCATGTTCAGCTCTAATGAACTGACGTTATGCTTAGTGCAGACTGATCATGCTTGCAGACTGTTGCATCTGGCCTAAAAGAAAGGCAAAATAAGTCCAATGAAAATGAATAGAAGGTAGATCTGGATGTATTATCCTATAATTCTCTTTGACAGATCTGAAGTTAGGTTTTGGAGGAGGGTTAGAGGCCAAACTGCTGCTGTGCCTATCAGAATGAGTCACTAACTAGCAGAGTAATTGCATTGATTATTGCACACCCACAAATTACAACAGAAAATACTTTGCAGGGGGTGGAGGTGGTACTTTTCCGAAAGGTTTCTGTATAATTAATCTACTGTAAGTTCTGGTTCTTTAAAAACATCTGAACCCTACTGTTGAGCATGGTCCTTGTGTGCCAGCTGGCCACCCCTCCCTATGTGGTTGCAGTGTTTCTGGTGCTATTCCTTTGGTGCTAATGAAGGTTTTGACAACGCCGCTGTTGGGGAAATTCAAGTCATGTATTCTGCTTTTGTTTTTAAATTGTAACTGTTTGCCTGTCTTCGTTGCAGGCATTAGGAGTTTGAGCAGCAGCATTTTGTATACCTGCAGCAAAACAGCTCCCTTGTTAGGCAGAACATTTCATAAAGGATTAAGGAGAGCTGACTGAGCCATAAGGGACACTTTTAACTCGTAAACAAGAGGCTGATTATCAAGAGGCTGTACTTGTTTGTGGAAGAGGTAACTGAGCAGGCTTCCTTCTCTCTTGGGTGCCTTACCTTGTGCTTCACCCAATCATTAAATCCATTTAAAATTTTTTTGTTGACACAGCTTGCATGTGCACTCAGTAGATGTTTGGGGATGAAGAGCAATTTTAGTAGAAAATTAGTTGCTACACTTGGTACGAGCAAACCAGTAATAATTGGAGTCACTGGGGTAAATTGTCACTCGCTGTCTCTTGTGGGTTTCTTGGAACATCAGTTTACAACCACCTCAGTTAAGCGCTGGATTAGGATTCAGCTTTAAAGGCATTCTCTCAAAATGGAGGCTGTCTACAGTGAGTAAAGACTGTAGAGGCTTGCAAGAGAGTCCTGGATCCACAAAAGTAGTTTCTGCTTCATAATGTTAAATGCCAGGTGTTTACTTGGCTCAGATATAGACTTTTTTAAATTGCCATTCTTCTCTTACTTTACAAGGCTTATGCTGCAAAACCCAGCAGAATATTGATACGCTGATCAGATTTGTGGCATCTGCCAGGCCGGCAACGGACAGCCCCAGGAGCCATGAAGTTTTCTGGAGCATGAGAGGGAGCTCGGCTGAGCTTCCCTTCACGCACGATGCAGTCATTCTGATCATCCCCTGGGCACCACATGGAAAAAGGCTTCCTCACAGCTCTGTGGGAGGGTGTGAACGTGCTAGGTTAGAGTTCTTCCTCCCAGTCATCTCTCCCAGACCATGTTGCTGTCTGTCCTCCCCTGCAACAGCACAGCATCCTGCTGTTTGCTGTTGCTGTCATGCTCCATGGCTTGGGCTGCAGGTTGATGGATCCAGTTCAGTTTTGACCTCAGATTTGGTACAGAAAAGGACGCTTCAAAGAATATCGTTTGAATTGCAGAGCCAAACATTCCACACTTAGAAAACCCTGCAGGTAGTTTGCCTATACACCCTTCATTTGACTCCACTGGCTGTCATCCTTGTGGTATTACACTGTTCCCCATCAGTTGTCACTCTTTTATTCCACAAAATGTTTCCATAGTTCCGTGGATGGGAGACTGGGACTGCCTGTGTGTATATATATTCACATAACCCCTGCACTGTGCATTGGGAGGTAGAAGTACCCTGCTCGGCAGGGAGGCACATACCTCCCTTCCTGTGTGAATTCTCTGGATCATCTTGCACTGCAGTTGTCATTAGGAGCTGGGGAGATGTTAGGTGGGAATTTTTAATGCATTGTGTGATTTACTTTTTGTTTGGTTAAGTACATGAGAGAAGAAGTAGTAAATTAAATTCAGAATAGAAGTGATGACTTCATTTCACACCCACAATGGCAGAACTATGCAAATGTGTAACATTTGCCACTTCTTTAAGTGGTTGTCAGGTAATCAGACAGGTTTAATCTGTGTTTTAGATGAGAAATTGTCTTACAGTCCTGAATCTTAGGAGAATAAGAGCATAAATTTTGGCTTGGGGGAGATCGACTTCACATTGATCTAAGCAGTTGTTTCCATGTTTACAATAGATTAACAGAAGTAGAAAATACAGCTCTGGATGGAGCCATCCACATTCCACTTTCTGGGAGACTGGAAGGTGACATCAGGATAGCTATTAAATGTATGCTCCATCCAGAAGGAAGGCAGAAAGAATCTTAGTAGAATAAAAATTGTATTCCTGACCTAACATGAACTTTTGTGGTTTGTAAAGCAGTTAGATGAAAAGTTCTTTTTCCAAAATACATAAAGATCTGCTCATGAAGGTATGTAATTGTTTAATCATCACTAGTATTTATTCCAAATTTAGGTATCTAAAAAGTGAAATAAGTCCATTTCTTAGCTACTTGAAATTTTTTTGTAGGAGTTATAAGGGGGAGGAGGTTTCTAAGGTAACCTACCAGTAAATAAGTTTATTTCCAAAATATGGGAAATTGAATTTCTAGAACAGGCTGTAACTTCTAGTAAGACAAAGTTGAAAAACAGTGCCCTGAGGCTTAGTTGTAGTACATTGCATTTGTTACCTGTATTGTTTTCCTGGAATGCTATGTATGGGAATATATTGAATCAGGAAATTTTTCCCTGAATTAGGTGAGTAAAAATATTTTTACAAGACCTTTTAAAACACAGTAAAAATAGCCTATTGTTTAGATCAGTGATATCAGCTCAGAGTGTTTTTCAATTTATGTACGTCTTAGCTTATTTTCTTCTGAAAACAAAAAAGTAATCATAACCTGCTTTTGGCTCTTCATGATTTTTAGATGATATGTGATTATTTATAGCAAAATGTATCTGCTAGTGAGAAGGAGGCTCAGGAATGCAGGGCTGAGGTTTTTGGATTGTCTCAGGAAGAGTGGAATATTTCCAAATAGTTTTATATTAATAAATATTTGAAAGTTGAGTGTCACATCTTCGTTTTGATGACATCCAAATATCACATCAAGGTTTTGTATGGTCTAGTGATCACTATAAATTCTTAGATAAATAGTGTAAGTTACTGTGTGCAATGTAAAAAGTACCTATAATACATTACACCTATAACTTGTGAGACCTAAAGCATTATCATTTACTTCTCTAATGCTGCAATTAAAATACTACATTAAAAATGTATTAATTGGGGGGTTTTTATATGTATATTAATAGGTGCAACTATTTGTATGCCTCTGTCCGTAAGGAAGAGTTTGGTTGAAGCAGCTAGTCTGTTTGGTCATGACGTAGGTGGTTTTCTGCTTTCAGGCACAGTACATTATTTCCTGGTTCTCTTCAGTATGCTGAATATTTTTAGTAGATTTGGTGACTTTGTTCTGATAGAAGTCAATTGCATGTGCTTGCAAACACAGTGTATCAGACTACCCTAGTGATTTACCACGTCGCTGTTTTCTTCTGTCCCAGTTGAGGTTTCTTAAAAGACCTGGCTGGTGACTTCTAAGAACTGAAAAGCCACTTTCCAGGAGTCACATCTTTAAGAAAGTCTTGATTTGGCCAACTCAGAATGTAAGCTGCTACGGTCACAGCTTACTCTTAAAAACCTTATTTGTGTTTTCCTGACCTAAGATAACATTTTAAAATTTTTAGCCCATTTTAGCCATAAAATTTTTACCAGCTGGGGCAAACCTGAATTCTCTATCCTTTGAATTACCCTAGCTCTTCCCCATGGCAGGAATTGGCAACTGTGGCTGCCGCCCTAAGGATACTGCAGGCCCAGAGGAGGTGCCGCAGGGCAGGCAGAGCCCAAAGCCCACATCAGGGCCTGCTTGCCATTGAGGTGGCCACAATATGGCCATGGCAGGAGGAAGAAGTGACAAGCGTTGGGATTCATAGGAATGAGTCGTAAGGATTGAGGGGAAGGAAGCAATTGTTGGAAGGCTGGTCAGGCAAAAGGGTCTTCATTGCAGGGGTTGAAGCTGACATGGTAACCGCTGTCTGGATGTTGTCCTGTGATGCAGAGGAGGCTGGCATCCAGATATGTTTGCCATTTGCAGAATCCTCCTCAGTGCTTGGCAGTGGGGGGCCTTACGCAGCTGAGCAGAAAAAATACTGAAGAACTTACAGCAGGCAAGAGGAGGGTTAAAAACAAGTGTGAAAAGTTGGATCATGGTACTTGGCATCTTGAAATGAAGCAGGATTTTTCTGGAAGGCTTTAGTCACCTGGGAAGGAAGGATCGAGTAGCTAGCTGTGTGGGAGGCAATTTGCAGGCAAGTGTACTCCTCTGCAGTAGATCGGTACATTTTAATGAGGGAAGTATATTTGCTCTGTTTTATAGGATTTGCTTAGGACTAGAAGTCTGGAAGTAATTTTAGATAGACTGGTTTGAGATATAATGGTCAGGTGGAAATATTTGAAGCATATGATATGGAAACCCTGTATTTACAACATATTTGTAGGGTCTCAAGAAGCTGAGCTGAAATGATTGCTTCTTTTTCAGAAGAGATTTTTAGGAGTAAATAAAGCTCATACAGAGGATGTAAAAGCAGAAGTGAAGAACTACTGTATCTGTGCAACTTTATTTATTTATTTATTTGTTTGCTTATTTACTTCCTTATTTACATTTTCAACTGATCTCTCAATCCATCCCACCCTGCAGAAAAGGATACCTTTACACTGACCTCCTCCTCATCCCCTCCCCTTCCTGTAGGCTCTGTGGGGCTGAGTGGGACTGTTGTTTACATGTTTGTTCCCCTTAGAGATGGCTTTCCAGGTGGGTGGGAATTCCCACCCCCGGATGGGAAGGAGGGGAAGGAAGCCACCCTGTGCTCAGAGCCCACACGTGCAGCAGCAGGTGCCTGTGGGAGGAAGGGCTGCGTTGGACATTGCTCCCATCTGAGGGGATGGAGAGCTGGCTCCCTCTGCCTCAGGACTGACACTTGCCCACAGTTCACTCCTTCCACTGAGAAGGCAGTGCTTTTCTTTGGCCAAAGATGCCAGCAAGTGAGACGTATTCAGCTGATGCCCCAAGTATCAGTCAAGCATAAATTTCATATTTGAGGACTGTTCTATGGTTTCTGGTATTTATCATTTTGACTTTTCCAGTTCTTTCTTTTTCTTGTAGTCATGCTCTATGTTATGTGTGTGTCTGCTTTCTCCTTCTACTTTAGTTTGATATCTTGTCCTTTCTTGAGCTTGTTTTTGCTTTTTTTCTGCTGTAGGAACAGAGAGTTTATAATAGCTGTAGCATCACTTCAAAAGGTGGATCTGCAGTGTTTAAAACAATCATTACATAAGTCATTAAAATAACAAAGACTAAATAAACATGTCCTCACCAAGTGAAGAAATAAATTTCAAGGGCAGTATAAGCATCTGCCAATTTCTAGTGTTGCTTCTTCTCTTCTTCCAAGATGTTCTGCAAAGGTTTTTCATGCCTGCTTTAATATCTTCTTTTATCTAACATTTTCAAAACTTCTTTAAGTGAAATTTTTTCTCTCTCTACATTGTGCACAGTATAGTTGGGGGGAAAAAAAAGGCATAAAGTTTTTAATCCTGAAAAGATGTGGGGAGAGACTGGCAAGCAATTTCAGAAGAGTTTCAGAATTCAGATGTTTATGCAAAATTTTGACAGGATCATGAAGTGAATAGTGGTATTACACCCCATTTACACAGAGCCAAATTGAACTGTGGAAAAGCAATTTGTTAGATTTCACAAATTTGTGACTACCCAAAGGACTCCGGTGATTTATTAGCAATGTTGAGGTGTTAAGAAAACAACTTCTGTGTTTGAGTTGACGTATTGCTTTAACAATTTTGTTTGAGGGAGGAAAGAGCCATATAATAAAGGAAATACTAATTCGTCTAAACATCCTTCATTTCTATTTAGAACGATGTAGCTGGAAAAACTCTGTTACAGTGTCACTTACCAGTAATGATATAACATAAAATGGACTCTCAGCTTTAAAACAAGCTGGATCCTTGAGTCTTTAGATCTGGGGCTGGAGAAACGAAGGGGCCAGCAGGCAGGGTTGGACCTACCTCTCTGCATACGTGTGGCTGTGGCTTCACCGGCACCAGGGACAGCTTTGGTTCCTCTTTCAAATAATTCTGAATTAAGCTTACTGGCAGACATTTCTGGACTGGGTAGCCTGGGATAGCTGCTAGGAGAAGCACATTGTGCCAGGCAGCTGTTTGGAGGAAGCAATGTTGAGCAAAGGCTCTGAAAGTCTTGCAATCAAGTTATTATATTGCATGAGAAAATACCAAGTAGCGGAAAATTGTGTTTTTCAGGAAAAATTGCGCAATCTTTTTAAAGTTACAGGCTGGTTCTTTCTCTGGAAAGCTAATGTTTATAAGCCGAGCAGCTTTTTGCGTCACTTTTATGCCTTTTCCATGACAGAAGCATAAATTCATTTAAAAATTAAGTGAATGTGCTTCTAGATGACTTTTGTACTTACAGTAAATTTTATATATGGACTGGCATGAATTTTGAAGACAGTCTTCAATATATCATGCACTGGAAACTCTCAGCAGCCATATGTTTTATATACTTTATTGCAATTTTGCTAATAAATACTTTTAGCTTTTTTTCTGTAAGTGTATAATCTATCATTCTGCAAAGCATAAAGCATGAAGGTTGGGGGAAGGAACAGCACAGATTGGGGATTGAAAAAATTGAGAAATGTTTTCTTATTTATTGCATTTCCCATTTTCAGGAGTTCTTTGAACATGCAAAAAAGCTCTGGGATGATGAAGGTGTAAAGGCGTGCTTCGAGAGGTCAAACGAATATCAGCTGATTGACTGTGCACAGTAGTAAGTATTTCTTTTTATGAAATTTATAGCCAAGAATGTGATCATCTATAACAAGTTAAAAAATATATTTATGTCAGTGAGACTCAGGAGTTTTGCAATGTAGGAATTAACATTTTCGTTCTCTGTACAGGTAGAGCATGTATAGCAAAATCAATTGATTATTGTATTTTGCCATTATTATACAACTAAATATTCTGCCTCAAATATTTCACATCTAATAAACATAAGTATGAAAAATCAAATAACTTTAAGTATCTTTATTCCACTCAAAATTGATTTACATAAAATCATTTCAGTTGAAACTATTAAGTTTGAAAAATGTTGAGTCAGTCTAAGGAGAATCCTTTGTTTAAAATTCTGAGACCCAGACAGTGCTGAAATTGCTTTGTCTTTTCACATTCCATTAAAACTTCTGAGACATTTACATAACCAGATGCATACCTGCATTACTAATATATTTTCTAGGTGGAAAAAAATTATAAGCAGCATTTAATTAAAGACAGTAGTACACTTGGTATTCTATCCTTCAAAGTGAAGCGGTACATGTGTACGTAACACAGCCAAAATCTGTAAACAGGTTCAGTCTGGTCAGAAATATTTTGAGAAGTGTAGTAGATTGTGAAGGTGCAAATCATAAATACAGAGTACAGTGGTGAAAACGTATTAATCAAAAAATAGTCTCTTAACACTGCAAGTGCTGGAAACTCAGCTGTCCTCAATAGTAACACAGGTCAGAATAAGATTTCCATCAAAAATACACTTTTCATGTGAACTGCTAAAATATATACTCACACAGTTGCTATGTGATTGAGGGTTTTCAGAGAACACGTTCCAGTGTGTTATGAATTGTCTAATTGGCAGTATGGTCAGCAGCAATGCCACAAGTCTGTTCTTGCACTCAGTGTTTTGCTTTTCTCTCCTCTCTGCTCTTGGTGCTGAGCCTGAAGCAGAGAAAAAGGTCCACGTCACTAAAGGACTTGTCGCGCTTCTGCCACAGGGGGGAATTTCAGTGTTGCAGGTCATAGTTTATTTTCCCTCTTTCCAGACCATTTTTGGGAAAAAATGATTCATCAGCACATGGAAGCAAGGGAAAATTATATATGTGTATGAAGGAACTCATTTGACCTCAGTGCATTTACCAAAACCTGGGCATTTGCTCACAGTCCGGAGTAGCTAGAAATTAAAGCAGTGGTTGTAAACAGGGAGACTTTGACAGCTGTCCTAAATTATAATCAGTGGGTTTCCTCTCTGTCCTCACTCACCACCACCATAGTACAGATCTAAGTTGTGCCTGCTGAAAAGTGCAGACTGACTGTTTATCGTATCTATTCACACACTCAAATAAAACATCAGACTGAAAAAATAGAATAATGATAATAGAATATTTAAAATAAGTGAATGTGAACCTTACTTCAGTGATCAGTAAGGGTCGATGTGTCTCACGATCCTGCTTTGAGAAATGGTACTGAAAGGGCCAGACAAAACCAAGAATACACTAAATAATAGTGCTAATGGTAGTGTGCTTTCCCTTGAAAAAAATGATGCCTATCTACAGGCTTTGACAGGAAGAATGTTAGGTCTCATGGTATGTCCAAAACCAAAACACAAACGGGGAAAAAAACTGGATCTAGAATTAATCCACTGTCTTGGAACATAAAATGAAATTCTTCTACCTTTTTTCTGTAAAAGGTTAAAGGAATATTAATAGGGTTTTCTCTATGGCTCTTTCCTCCATATCTTCTAACTGGTTTGCTTTTTCTTTATTCTGAGATTATTTGTTATCGTAGTAAGTACCTTTGCATAATTCTTCACCTCCAAGACCCTCTTTGAAGTATCATTTGATACTTAAATATTCCTTGAATGTATCTGTGCTTTTCATGTCATGATCTACTTGAAAATATAACAGCTGAGTGACTTATCCTTGTTTACACACCTTCAGTCTTAGAGCAGAAACTTGAAACTCAGGTACAGCTGTGTCACTGATCTGATCAAACAGCCTTTTTCTCACAGGTATTGATGATTTAAAACACTGAAGTATAATCTTGACAGAAAGAAAGGTGCTAAAAATGTACCCAACTTTTATCTGCCTCTCAACCCAGAAGAACATTTCTGTGCTAGCACTGAGTGGACATTTTTCAGGGTGGTGGGGTCACATCCTCCTCATAACTGATGGTATGTGAGCAGAGGTTGGAAATCTAGTTCTGATACCCATACACCAATTCTTTCATGTACTTAAAAAATACTGAGGTTGAGTGTGCTGTTTCTGGCTCAGCAGGAGCTGGTGGCATTTCTCTCAGAACCTGTCCATGGTTGTCTTTAACTGGTGAAGGGGAAAAGGGAAGGAGTCCAATGCTGATACACATGCTTACTGTGGGATTTTGAAACATCTGCAGTGTTTCCGTTACACTGGCTTAAGGAGAAAGCATCCCGTGCCATCAGCTAAATCCTAATCTTTTGCTTGGTAGTGAAGGAAGAACATTCTCAGTAGGTCACCACTTCTCAACTTAAAAAAACACAAAGCCAAACCTAAAAAATCCCAGGATGTTATAAATATCATTGGACTACAAGTTGGGTGGCTGGCTTAAAAATACTGAAAAGCATTATTAGCAAATTATAATGTCAGCAGCCAAACTTGCTGACTGTTAAATGAGTTACAAATACAGTGTGTTTTGGAATAGTTTAATTTGGCTACAGTACAGAGCTTCTGTATTTTTAAAACTTAACCTAATTTTCTTTATTGCTGTGGGAGAAGTATTTTGCTGGAATCAGAGGTAGTAGAAAGACACAGAGGCAAATGTTTTATTTACATTATGCCTGAAAGTTAGTTTTCCTTGATCCTCAATGCCCTTTCAAATTACCAGGATACTGTTCCTTCACAGGAATGAGAATGGGGGCCTGTTTGTCCCTCATTCTCATTAATTTAATCATTTTAATCATTTTAATATTCTTACATGAGTCTTCATGTAATTGCACTTCTTTCATTGTTAAGGAATATGTTTAGTGCACACATCATGTTGATGCATCATGTGATATTTGTAACAAATACAAATCTGTGACCAAGCCAGAGGTCAGCAAAGATCAGGATTGTTCTTTATGTCCAGCTACAAAGACATTTATGTAACTCTTGGAGAGGGTATTATTGCATGATCATCAGCCATCTTCTTTCCTTAATGACCTTCATTTATTTCTTTGAGATTAATATCGTAAAACTGACAGGTTATTGTTTTCCCTGTCTTCTCATTTAATATTTCTTACAAGTTAAATTTCAAGTTTAATCTCAAAAACTGATACTTACTTTGAAAACCTGATGTTATGTAGTTGTGTCCCCATTTGACTTAGCCAGATTTCAGCAGATTGGTTCTGTTTATGATGATAAATCTCCCATCTAACTTTAACTCATTTGAACTGTGTTCAAACTGCTTTTTTTCTATATTCACATAATTCAGCAAATTCTACGTCTATAAAGGGCTTTCAGATGGTGATTTAGTGCAGTTTTGGCATTGAAGTGTCTAGTATATAAACAATAGCAGAAAGACGTTAATTAAAATTTTCCTGTGATTCTAGGATGGTTTTCTAAAAGTTGATTTCCTAGAAGATGAATACAGCTCCATTTTTAATATTTCAGTTTCTTCATACTCTTTACCAAATACCCAAATTTTATGGTATCCATGGAAGGGAACCACAAAGAAAGTTCTGTAAATGTAGAACAGATCTTAACAAGGTTCAGGTATGATGGCCTTCGATTAAAAAATTACCCAGAAATAAAAGCTGGTGAGTTGATTATGTCTTTAAAAACTCCATAAATTTAAGTCAATTCATTAATGGGTCAGTGAAGAGGTATAAAATTTCAATTCAGAACATCAGTCATCTTTGGGGGATATCGGGCACCCCTAGTCTGGTGACATCCATCTGTTGTTTCAATAAAGTAAGCATTGAGCTAACTTAGTTTTGGATACTCAGCTGTCAAATGACTTGGTAAAATTAGTTTCAGTGATCAGAAAAAAGGTGTGGGGATGCTTGCAGTGCTCAGACATTGCCAGGTAAAGGTTGTAGTATTAGAGCACAAGAGTAGACAAGCAGAACTACACACTTTGGGAAGGGGAGAGAAAAGACAAAAGCAGGACATTCAATTCTGTTTTTAGGTCGCGCACAGGTTGCTCAAGGTGGTGTTGTTAGAAATAAAAACCCAACACCTTTCAGGTTTATTAGAAGGTTCCAGAGTTGAATTTTTTCTTGTATTCACGTGGAAATAGCAGCATGTGTGTACATGAGTGGGCCTGGCTGGAAAGGGTTGTACTCAGCGCACGGAGCTCCTTGGAATAGGAAGTAGACCAAGGATTTAAGGGAACCCTGCCCTCAACCAGTACCTTGTCCCACTTTGTCTATCAGTCTTCTTTCCCTGATAAAATACACCAGTTCTAATATACTTAAGTGTGAATGCCTAAATTAGTTTCTATACAAACATTTGGGCTAATAAAATTTGATTATGCAAGTTTTCAGGAAAGCAAACACAAGGGATGTTTCTTTCTTGACCAAAGAAAATTGATTTTATATTTGAGCTGATATAGATGGAAAAGGCACACGTTCTTTTTGTTTGCAGTTATTCTGTCCTGGAAAAGGATTTCAGCCAATTTCTGAGATGTCTATCTTATTACTAGGTGGAATAATTGGAAAAAAAAAAAACAAAACAAACAACTCTTTGTGTTGTTGTCCACAGATTCAACTCTTGGTGTGAGAAAAAAGATAATCGTTTTCTCAGCAGCAGCACTTCTTCAAACCAAGCATATTTTTGACTTGCCTTGCACTCTTCTAGACATAAGGTTTAATTGCTGGCATGCACAGTCATCACTAAATTCCCTCTTCTAGGCCGAGGTCAGAAAGGCTACCTTGGCATTCTCTGCTTCGCGTGTCTAGTGTGGCATTGCACTCAAGTGTATTGGTATATTCTTTCTTTATAAGGGGTGGTGAAGTAAATGTGGATGGATTTATGATCAATTAAGCTAAGCACTATTATTATTGTTGCTGTTGTTATCTAGAGAACATTATTTTTGAAAGCAGTGATTCTTTTTACACTTGGTAACTGCTTATTAAATATAGGGCAAATACTTTTTACTTGGGAAAAAAGGGAAAAGTATTAATTCTAAATGTTTCATCTAACTAGATTTTAAGAACTAAATTTTTATGGTGGTACAGAAAAACCATAATATTATTTTCTTCCAACTTTTCTGGTTCATATATAAACAACTCACTGTGACGATAAAGTTTCTACATTTTTTCCTTTTAAGGTTTTTCATGCAGTATCACTTTCAAACCTTAAAAATTCATTGCTGAAGTTAGAAGCAAATTTTTTTTGGTTAATTCATGAAAAAGTTTTCTCCACTTACCTGATCTAAACTATAAACCCTTACCAACCACTAAATTGTTATTTAATGGTAGGAAAAAAAAAAAGAGAGAGGTTATATTTATAGAGTAATCACTTTAGCCTCACTGATGAGTCTTCTAAACAGAGGTGGTTGCCAGATAGGACAGAGGTCATTCTCCAGTGTGTAATGCTTGCATTTTTCACTGTTTACTAACTAATAGACCACACTCTTGAGAGGCAGAATTGTGGTTTCTTAAAGTATGCACTGGGAATTCTATGAAATAACCTTTTCATGTGTTGCTGTGATTTTTCGTTCTTCTTGTTGTTGTTCCCCTTTTTGCCCTCAAATACAAAACAAAAATCATTAGATTTAACCAATTCTATCTTAATTTTGGTAATCAAAATGTGACCATGATGTTATGATAGTAGTAGTTAGAAGTACAAAGATATGGAATAGGAAGCAGCTGGAGAAACCTCCAAAATGCCTTTGTATTTTCAGTTTGGAGGATGAAGCAGTATGAAAATACCATTCACAAATAGCCAGAATGGCATACAGGCATGTACCCCCCTGTTTAAGCCACTTTAGTTCACAAAAGCCTTCCATACCTAGAGAAGACAACAACACTTCTCAAATATAAAAATAAGATAGAAGTTAGTTTATAAACACAAGACCTTCTCTGCCTTTTAAAATTAATGTGACAGATACTTTTTCTTATTAACTAATTACCACTGGAGAGCTGTTTAAGCAGCCCTGAATGAGCTGCTCAAACATAAATTTAAACCATACATTTTCCCACATGCTTCATTGTGTATGACTGGGTCTGTTTCCTGCGGTTTTAGAACAAGCAAGAAGGTTGAAAGTAGAAGGCAGAAAACCATAAAATATTCCTTAACCTCAGTTTAAAGGAGTAATAAAATCTAAAGGCCAGGCAGAGTTATGACAAATGCATGAAATTACACTTTGAATCTTTTTAAGATGTTTTATTAGACAGTGTTAGTTTTCTTTGAAAAAATACAGCAAATCTGGCTTTATTCTGTTGAGGAAACAGTTCTTTCTTCCCCTAGTCATCAGATTTTTCCGTTTTTTTCCTGAACAACTGATGAATGTTTTTCTTAATTTTTTTTTTCCTGACGGCACACACAGGGCAATAATAGGTGCAGGATGTGTTAGTGTTAACACTGCAACTCAGCCTCATTTGGAAATGTGATCCATTCAGCAAGTTGGAGGATTGCAAGTAGGTCCATCAGCTGAGCTTGTCTGCATTTAGTTTTCTCTATTAGCATCCTGTATTTAATTTGGCGATATGTTTTTCCATATCCTTTCTGCAGAGTTAAACTGCAGGCTTTTGCAATTGTGTTTGCAGTACAACAAATTAAGGAGCTTTTCGAGCCTGAGCAAAAGACTGCTGAAGCACCAAGACACTCAGTGTCACCCTCAGCATATACGCTCTTAAAGCATCAATATCCTTTATAACAAAGAAAGAGCCTTTGTTGCATTTATTATTAAAAGAGAAAAGACTGTGTTTATTTTGCATCACAGCAGTGAGGACAGACGTGAATAGGTACTGGTACAGGGCTGAATCAGTGAACTGGCACAGTGGGCCAGTGTGATGGCAAAAGTGACCAGAGTCTGGGCTACTGAGCAGCAGGAAGGGAAGGCTTCTCTGTAGGACTGGACTTCACTGAGGGGCATTTTGTTTGAATCTTGCATGTCAAAATCATACATGGTCTTATTAACACATAGGAAAGGAAAGTAGCAAAATTAATCAGCATACTTTCAAAGCTGCCTTGAAAGTTTATGCCTTATCTAGAGTACAGATAGCTGCCAATAAAGAGAACCTTAAAACCTGTATATTCCTACTGGCAAGTTAAAGAAAGAGTATGGTAAACATGCTGATACAGCATAACTCCAGAAATCCTGATTATGAATCATTGTTCAGCGTCAGCATCTCAAAATGTCTTCAAATGAGGTAAAACTGCCGATGTTGGTTATCTAGAATCTGCCTGCAGGATTTATGAGTGCATTTCAGAAGGAAGTTGTGGGTCATTCTGTCAGTTGTGGTGTTATTTATATGCTGTTCTTGGTTTAGAATTCTTCCAGTGTATGCGTGGGAGAAAGAGTAAACCATGACCAAAGCCAGCTTCATTATATTGCAGGGAACATCGAGTCACTTACCTTTATTCCACTTCTACAGAATTTAATTCAATCTGTTCATTTACAATTCGTTTCTGAGTGTGTGCATGTTTTCAGTGGCAGAGATTAGTTGGTTAAAGAATATATCACCTTATTAATAAGCTTATCATTATGTAACACAAATGTATTTTAAGTTTTGTCTGTGGGGTATTTTTTTTTTCTATGCTCTATGGAAAAAATGTGTTCCATATTCTGTTACTTTAAACTTAACCTACTGTGAAATGCACGTTTACATATGAAATTTAATATAACGACTGTATAATAACTGAGTTGAATGCTTAAAAAAGAAGAGCACTGAAAATTTAATGGCAGGTTGTATGGGATACTGTCAAATTATTTACACTTGAGGTTTGAGTTTTTTTAAATGGCACATGCATTTTTTCACTTAGAGATGGTCAGTTTTACTTTTTTTCAGTAGTCAGTTTCACATGACAGGATAAAGAAAGGCCAAGAGTCATATTTCTTCCTCAAGAATCTGCTCACTGGCCAGACTCTGCATACACAGGCTCCTCTGCACTAATAGATGTACACAGCCTTGTTTATGTTAGGATCTACGAGAAGCCAAGGTTTGGGTGGTGGTGTTTTTCTAAATTAACGCTGCACTGACAGATTTGGAAAAAGAAAGATGGTGGAATGCAGAAGTTAAGAAATATGAAAATAAAATACAGTTGATACTGTGTTGAAAAAGTCTAAAGACTAAGCATTTATGCTTGAAAAATAAATTTTACACCTCAGACTAAACCAAAATAGAGTCACAGTACTTATCAGTTTGGTTGTAATCCCAATTTTAAGACAAATCAGACTGGGAAACTAAGCAGTTCAAGGGTGTCTCTCTACTTCTCATAATTAAGTTAAAGCTAATTTTGTTCATTTTAGTACAAGACAACAGTGATGCTGCCAGAATTTTTTAAAGGTTTATTTGACTTTAGAGAAATTGTTTCAGTTGTGTCTTTTGTAAAAGTATTCTTTCTGATTTAATTAGAATTGTTTGTTACATTTTGGAGTTCTACCCAAAGTTTAATTTGAGCCTAAATTAAGCAGTGGGAAAGATAATATGTGTAAGACGTATCAGTAGACATCCTGTTTAATGGACATGCCAAATAATAAAATTTCTGAAAGATCATTAATTCCGGAATTGGTTCAAAAATTGTTTGTTCCTCCTTTTACTACTCCCCTGATAATTCCATTAATTGTAATCAAAAAAGAGAGATAGGTTGAGCAGTTTTCACATATAAGTGCTAATGCAGGAAAAGGTGAATCTTGAAATCAGTTGTATGGATTTTCTGAGAACAACCTTCCAGTCTGGGTTTTCTTTTATGAACATGGCAGGGAGGCTGGGAGGTTTTTTCTTTTGTTTAGTTTTTCAGATATTTGTTTGTGTAAATTAATTGGACTGAATATCAGAATAACCCTTAAGTACATTTTCTGACCAAAATCTCTTGCTACATTTCTTTATTCCGTGCCTTTGCCTCCTTGCTGTTTTTTGTCTTTCTTTAAGAAGGATTCACTACCTTTCTTTTGGTTTGGAAGGATGGGTTTGGGAAGATCTTATTCTGAGCATTAGCATCCTGAAAGTCCAGTGGTACAGATTTCGGATAGTTATTCTTTATTAAGTTCCTTCCAACTACATTGTGAAGGAGTTTAATGGTCAGCACGGATGTAATTTCTTGGCCTCCACTAATTTATTGGCACAACTATGTCAAACATAATTGCCAACACTACTATAGCAATTATTAAAAAACAGTTTGTTAAAGACCAGTGGAATGCTATAGAGCACTGTTGCCACAAGGGTTTATTCTGTTCAGGGAATCTAGAAGTAAGCATTAAGGGTCAAGGAATTTGTTGGTCCGGTGTGACTTTTATATTCATTTAGTTAGTTGTCCTATTTCCTTGCATTGTCAGGATCTTAGAAACTTTTTTTCCCAACAAGTTTGCTGTAAACTTGCTTTTCACCACAAACATCCTGGGTTTGAAAAGCTTTTCGCTAAAGAGGCAGATGCCAGGGAACAAACGTTTTGCTACATTCTACAGAACTGGTTATAGTAAACTACAGTTCATTACATCAGCATTGTTATAATTGTTTAAAAAAAGGGTCAAATCAAGTCATTAGTTTCCCCAAGTTTCATTTTCTCTTAACTACATGGAAGTCTTTCTGTTTGTTTTCGGGGGTTTGGTGCTTTTGTTTTGTTTTGCTTTAATTTGTGTTCTGCACTGGTTAGTCACCCCTTTCCTCTGTGGTTTGTAGGCAGCTCCTGTCAGTAGGGTCTGACGTCAAGGTGGGAGGTTCTCCAGAGGAGGTTGTGGTGCAGAGAGCACAACCAACACAGGCAAAAATTAGGGTTTTTGGCCTGATAGTACTTCCAAAGTAGTAACCAGCAAATTATGTTGTGTAAAAATGACAAGGGTGACATCCCTATTAAAGCTTATTCATAGAAATTCGTTAACTTATTTATAAATCTACCGTTTTGTACCTCTGTCAAGGAGATCATCGTAATATACAGTATGTTGAAAGAATGATTAAATGATGATTAAAAATTATTTTAGGAATTTTCTTGCTAAGTTGTAAACAAGTTATACCATTTTGGAGGATGAAAAGAAGATGAGAAGATTGTACGTGGGCAAATATTATAAATACAAGTTCACAAATAAAGCAAAAGTAATAAAACACCAAGTATTTTTGGCAGGAATGCAGTCTCTTATGTCTCTTTAATGAGGCAAATGTTAAATGTATGAGATTGCACAATGTTGAGGGAGCTTAGCCTATGTCCTGATGGAATTGAGCAGAATGGATATGAGGAGGGAAAAAAAACCCAAACCATCACATAAGATCCTGGAAACAACCAAAAAGAGACATTGCTAGTGAGATCTTCTATTTCCACACCATATGAAGAGCACAGTGCAGGTGAATGTTCAGAAACTTGAGTAAATACACAGTTGGATTCTGAGCAATCAAGGTAGCCTGGCTAAAAGGCAGTTACAATAAACATGAAATAAGTATGGATACTGTGAGGTTGTCAGAAATACACAGAAGTCCACAAAAACTGAAATATAGAAAAAAGTATCCTTAAAAGAGGAAAAACATTAGCAAAAAGTAAATGGTTATGCATTCTGTGAATTTCTTTAGAAAGGAAATAATTGAAGGACAGTTCCAAAACATTTAATTCTAAACTGTTTAGCCTGTGGGATGAGCTTAAGACAAATGTCTTTATTCATGAGCAAGACAGGTTTCTTCTTCTCATCTAGCCTCATTGTTCCAGAAGGTGGGTATTATCTGCAATAGTCAGCTAGGAGCACAACTACACTTTCTTTCCAGAGGAAAAAATAGGAAAGGCTTTTCAAGTGAAAAGTCTCAGTTTCACTCTGCCTCTAGTAGGATTGATTGTAGTTGCCTAAATTGTTGTGTGGACCTCATAGCACTGGGACAGGTGCTTCTATCTTAACAAGTGTGGTGCTGTCCTCTTTGCCTGAAAATCAGTTCCCTACAAAAATGTTTGTCAAGAACAGTGCTTTTTAAGTGCAACACTCAGTAAATCCCTGTACCTCCACAGAAATCCATGAAAACCTGTGAAAAAGATCATGGGTTCTTCAGGGGACTTGCTGGCTTTCTCCAACCCATGAAAAGATCAGAATCACTGATGTTATATCAATTTTCTCTCTTAAAATGAAGTCAGAGGCATATCTCGCTATCACACTCTTCTGGAGAGATTTCAGCATAAAAGATGCTCATTTTCTGGAGATTTTTCACCTTATGCATGTGTAACAGTTATTGCAACACTGGCTGAAAGTCTTCTGAGCAGAATCCAGCATGTTTGGATTTTATTTGCATTGCCTTTTTTCCCCTGTTTCAGTGCACAGACCTATGACTTACCTGTGGTCTTGATCTAAATTTGGTGGCTGACATATTTCCCTTTTTTCTCTCCACTTGCTAATAACATCAGACCCATTTCTTTGCTTTACTGTGTTTTGTTTGTTCATTGTTTTATTCTTGACAGATTGACCATTTCCTATGATTTGGGCCTCTGAGCTCTTGAGATAGAAGGTAATATGTTATTTTTGTCAGTCACAGTGAGATGTCTTGCATATCTACCCGCGTGTATAAGGCTGGCTTATCTATCTGCTATTTCCAATCCTCCTTTGACCTTTTCTTAATAATTTCATCCTTTTCTATTTTATGTATCAATGTAATCAGACAAAGCATACCAGCAGGAAAAAAACCAGATGTTTTTGTCTTTTTAGTAAATCCATTCTTCCTTCATGATTCTCAAGTGAAAAGAATCCATCGGAAACTCTTCTTGAATTATGCTGGAAATTCCCAAGTGTTGTTGTGCATAAAAAATAAAACTATTAACAAATCAAAGATTAAGCTTTATATGCATTTCCACTTTTAAATAGTTTAAAAGTAGGTAGGTAACAGCAATAATGTAGAACCTGGCTTCAGGATACAAACTTCCTAGAACCATAATCCTGTAAAACATTTATTCGTGTGAAGTCCTCTTTGTCTGTAAGAAACTACCTTTTCAGTGAAGCAGCATTTCTTCTCCAGTTATATGGCCTCAACTGAAATTTAAGCCTGAACTGCCCAGTTGGATGAAGCACTTGTGTTCATTTCTGAGGAATGTGAGGACTCTTCACTTATTTTTCCCTTGCTAAAAGATAACTAATCAAATCCTAGTTGTTTCTCTAAGTGAAAATAGAAGAGGGCATTGAAATTAATCTTCTCTTTGCTGTGCACTGGAGACCAGTAAGGAATGTGAAGGAAAGGAAATGTATGGAATTGCATTGAGTTTCAACATACTTAAAACAGGAAAAGCAGTAAAAATGCTTCCCACCAACAGTGGAAGGTTTTGAGTGATATAGGCTGTGCCAGGAGACAGCACAGCACAACCACCGTGACTGTGGCTGTGCACGAGAGGGGCTTCCCTTTATTTGCAGCTGTTTCAATTGTCTTTTTTGGCCGTGATGGGGCCCCAGTTCGAGTTTTGCATTTCTTCCCAGGAGCTGCTCACATGTTTAAACTCAAGACCTTTCTCCTCTGTATCTCCTCTGAGTTAAATGTAATACAGTTGCAGATATCAATTCAGATCTGTGACTCACTCATATGCATGCCTTGGTTGGTGCTCTGAGCTAGAAGTGACTTACCAGATGCAGTTTGCTGCAGCAAAATTTTTTCTATATGTACAGTTGTGTGAGCAGCAGTGCATGTGTTACACGTGTGCAGGTAAAACAGAGTATTTCTCCCCAGAGTCATGACTTCCAGATCTGCTACCAGCTTGAGAAGGTAACAAGGTGCTTTCCTTCCTCCCCTTTCTTCCCCCTGCACCAAATGGGGCTCTGCCTCTTAGTTCCTTGTCTTGTCTTCCAGGCCCCTATATCACTTCCCCTGTACCATTCTCTCCCACAGGCATAGTTTAGTCTCCAGCTTATAAATATTCCATGGATTGTTTAGGGGGATGCCTTTCAGAAGAGTATGCTGCGATGTGATATAGAGCCAAATCCGCAGCTTCACACTATAGTCAGATCATGCCAGAGACATTCTGCAGACTCAGAAACAGAGTATGATGGTCCAGTATTGTGTGTATTCCTAGAATATCACAAACAGCAGTGTTTTGCCATTTTAAAAAAAAAAATCCTTTCAGGTCACTGCATGACTTTCTGTTCTTGTGCAAGATGGAATTAGGAGTAAATTGGCTTTGGTTTCTTGGAATGACTGTACCCATGTTGCATTGTGTTCTGTTCACAAAGCTCAAGGTTGATTTTTGTTCTGTCCGTGTAAGTTGTTTGATTATGGTAAGATAAAATGATTTGGAAACTGTTTTTTCACTGATCTCATTTCCTGGTTTTACAGCAGACTTACTCCTAAGCCCAGTTAGTGAAAGTATATAGGTGTGGGGATCTTTTGGCTCTTCTCTTTGTAATACTCTGTTCTATTTAAAGAATGGGACTAAATTGAAAGCATTCGTCCTCTTTTGTTTGTTTGGATTTTTTTTTAGCCCCTGCTCACTGTCCTTTGCAAATAATGGCGTGTTGCTTTCTATTTTTCTTTTTGGTAGTTTGAGATACAAGTTAGATGCCTTTCTAAGGATGAGTCTGAAACTGTGTGTGTGATACAATGCACAGTGATGTGAATGGCCTGTTGTCGGCACTGGTTAAAGGAGCTGTGACAAATCAGCAGTGGAGATGAAGGGGGAGGAATCAGTTTACAGCTAGGAAAACTACAATGGCAGTTGTATTGGGCAGTCACTGTTCTCTTGGTGTGTTTTTTATTGCCCAAATGTCAGTGTTTCTCAATAGCTTGCTCACAGGAAAAGTAGTCAAGGGAATTCTCAATGTCCAAATCACAGAACATGTGCTATTGTTTGAATTCTCCTCAATTTGTAAGCTGCTCACAGCAGGCTATAATCATGTATCATGCTGATTTGTGGTATCTGTTATGCATTACTTCAGTTTCTTCTGACTTTTGTCTTCCTTATTTACACAGGGGAAGCAAAAGGGCAAACTAGATCAGGAAGAAGAGCTTTGAAATGTAGCTTTAATCGAGAATGCATTACCTAGTTTGACCTCGGGTACTTTATATATGTCTTTCAGTTCAGCTATCTGTGAAAATAAAAAGGGTAGTGCCTTTCTTAAGACCTTGTAAAAGCTGTTACCATGTTTGATATTAAAGGTTACTGTGGAGGAGTCATAGACTTTTTCAGTACAGTGCAGTCATAGATATCAGTTTGTCTTTCCAATTGCTGTGAAATAATTGCTGGTGCCACTCTTTGCCAAAGACATCATTATTCTGTCTAGAAAATATCAGTACAGCTTCAGTACTTCCTGGTGTTTGGTGTGGTACAGATAGAGGCCTGGTCCTTCTCAATTCTCATTGTACAGCACATCAAATGAACTCTGCTCCATTTCACTACAGCTTTGCATGACAGCAAATTAAAAGTTTGTAAAAGCTGGGATGTGAATCCTAATAGTCAGATTTAGTGAAAGTAAAGTGAATGCAGCCAAAATCTTCTAGTCCCACTTTATAATTTAAATATTTTTAAATTTTGTTTAATATTGCAGATGTTTTCAAGTTTTTAGAAAAATATTTACATTAGAATTAAGGACAGAAGTAAAGCAGCATAACCATCTTACCTAATCTGTGATGCAGAGATTGTTGCAAGTTCCTCTCAAAAGCAGAGGAAAATTTAGAAATTATCAAGGAACATTTTTCCCTAACCAGCTCAACTCTCTGTCCACACTGGTAAAATATACCATGTTGGAAAAGAATTGGTTCATAGTTTTGTCTTTAATGTGCATAAGGACCAGTGTGTAAAATGTGACCCATTCAAACGTCATTAAGAACTATTTTCCCTATCTATAATAACAGTAAAACTGTGTTCAGTAGTCAGTGTGTTTTTACTGTGTGCCAAATGTAGACAAAGTTGGAGTTGTTCATTGTGAAATGCAGACACCAAAGAGCTTTTAAATGTGGTAAGTCTATGACCAACATTAATGCTTGTAGAACTGTCAGGAACAATGTAGATATTTATGTAGATATTTTCCAGTAATGACTTTGAGGGTTATTTGCTTTAGACTCTGTAAAACAAACATAATACAGCCATCCAAATGTCAGATGCTCCTCTTAACAGAAAGAGTATCTTCCATGGAGGATGCTAGAGAGGAGCCAAGCTAGATGATAAGAAAGCACCTACATGAGTTTAACTCGCCAAAGAATATCGTCTTCAAAAGGTTGCCTGGTAGCTCGTTCAGGCTGCATTTCAGAAGCATCAGTGAAGGCAGCAGACCAGCATATCCATCGTATCGGTTAGAATGGTTCATGCAGGAGCTGTTTGGATTTCCAGTGATCCAGCAGCCTAGGGAGAAAGTGGCCATACAGGGTTCTGAATTGTTAGATGCAATAATCTGTCTCTAAAATGGATAACTCAGTGTCATCGGTGGTTATTGCATTTAGAATAGATACAGGAAGGCATCTCTTCTTTCAGTAAATATAGTGCAGGTAGGCAGTGTTTGAATGGAGTGTCCTTCTGTAGGGTTGACTGCTAAGATTATATATGCTATTTAGTTTCCTGCTGATTAAACTATATTACAGTTTCATCTGCCACCTGGCCATTTTAGACATGCAAAGCAATACATCTGGGTGGACTATGCCTTACAGAAAGGCTTGGCCTTCTCTGAGGTTTTATTGGAAGAGGAGCCTGAGAAGTCACACCCTTAATCAACATGGCTGCATTGATACAGGGCTCTTCCTAAGAGAGTTTTCCGGGAAGGCTTTGGAGAAGCATATTCAGTAATCTCCTCCATCCACAGGCTGTGATGGGGATGACGTTTTGCATTCTTAGCAGAGGAGCAGCCCCACTGCAATCTCTCTTCATGCAGCCAGTGCAGACACTCTCTGCTGTTTGTCCCATCTGTTGCAGACAGTGCGACAGTGCAGCAAAATCTTGCAGTTAGAGAAGAAGAATTGCAAAAAGTAAAGGGACTTTTCAGAAGAATTGAAAAGCCTATCATTAAAGCTCAAATTATTTTCTTTATTTTGTAGTTCCGAAATATCCTTTTCTAAGCTGTCTCTGTCTTCTTTACTTTTCTTTTGTTTTGTTAGGTCTGCTACTTGATCTGACCTTTAAAAAATCTCCCTTGAGTGGCTGTGATTTTTGTAGGGGAACCCATTCTGGTATAAGAACACAAACAGTATAGGCATTCACTTTCATGTATAATACTTTATTGTCTTCAAATAAGTATTTTCTTCTAGTTGCTATGGTTGGTAGTTGAAAGCTGTTAGAAAAAGATCTACATATTTAATTTGTGATCTGATAGAACTGGGAAGGAAAGCAATTAATAATGATAACAACTCTTAATGTAAACTTGTTTTCCACTGGTGAGACTTATGCTGTTTTCTTTGTCATGCAGTGCGTAGTCCCAGCATAAATCATGTTTGTATTAAGGTTCACATTTAAGCAGTTCCCAGAGTTGTCACTGGATTTTCAACCAAACTTGTTATTTTTAATGTAGATTTTCCAGCTGATATTAGGAGGTTCTGCCTGTACAGATCTGTGTACGTGTAGCAGCTAGTCCTCCTAAAAGAATATATTACTGGAAATTCAAATAATTTTGAGCATAATTTCTGAGAACTAAAAGGTATAACACAAATGCTAAACGTATTTGAACTACACACTAGTTCTTTATGGGAAGTGCTGATTGCACATTGCAGAGTTGAACCAGCCAACATTTTTAATTCACAAATATGCCATGTCTTATTTTTAATCTCACAGCATGATACACTACCACTGTGCATGCTGTACTGACTTGCTTTTATTTTACTGCTTACAGTGTGTGAACTTGGAAGGGGACAGAAAGGGAAGTCCTTGGGCCTGCCTGGTGCATCTGCTGCAGCAGCCAGTTTCTTAACCATGTCATGGCTGCTGACAGACTTTCTGGTTCTGATGAATGGTCCCTGTTCTTCTGGAACTGGACCCTGACACTTAGTCCCAAAGTTACAGTAAAAAATTACATTCTCTTAGTTGAGAAAACTTCAAATCATTTCAAAAGGTCCTTACACATCCTGGTGCAGGTGATTAGATGAGCCAGGGCAATCCTTCAGAATTGCATGCAAAGATAAATTTTGTCTCTGTTTCTTCCCATGCTTGAGCCTGAGATAAATCAGGGCATAGAACTGGTCAATAAAGCCTGTCTCTGGCCCCAGAGTATAGAGGTCATTAAACATGTCTCTGTTTCCCTTTGCTTCATCAACCCCAACTCTGCAGCAGATGACCAGATGGCCACAGGGCATGTTTTGTAGCTACAAGATAAATCTCATGGCAAGCAATTTCCTTCCATCGGTTACATCAGACACATGCATAAAAATTTAGATTTATTTCTCAATTAAAAAAAAATCCCTGAAAACTGTGTTCATGAAAAACACTGCTTTATGTGCCAGATGGGAGAATGTGCTTCTCTTTTTTTAGCGTAGGGCAGCCAAAAGTGGTTTGTGGTTCTAAAAAAGTTGTATTATTTGAGAAAGTACAAATCCAATCGTATTGAATATAAAAGATCAGGATCGTCTTTTTCTTCTGGACTTCGCAAGAAATGCGTAGCATTTGGACAGTGCCTCCTGTCTGACCTGAGATGGTGATGGGTGAGAAGTAACAGGCACCCCTCCAAGAGGTTACGAAAAGTACTAGCATGTGCTGTTAAACCACTTAAAAATATAGTAAGGCAAGACAATTAATAGGATTAGAGAAATGTGGAAGTTTGTAGAACTAGTGGCAGTGGTTGACCGCTTACATCCACCAGCGGATCTTGTTCGCAGGGGAAGTTGGAAGAAAGCTGGCTATTACTACAACTTTGTTTGCTCTAAAGGAAGAGGGCCCAACAGAAGGGAGCTTCAGATAGCAGTAGTGAGCATTTTGATGTATATTTTTAGTACAGCTAAGATAACATTTCTAGAAGTGTAGCTTATGTTTAAACTCTCATTTGGGGTTCTTGGTTTGTTTCATTTTGTTCGGGGGTTTTTATCAGCACTTTCCATGCATTCTTTCTTTCCTTTCCCTGGCTTTTCTAGCTGCTCTTCTGGAGCAGCATGCTTTTGTTTAAAGGTACTTGTAAACTTTTTTAAAAATAGCTTTTAATTGACTAGAAACATACTGAGTTCGATCATTGCTTATCAGTGTATAGCTGGGTCACTTTAATTTTCACTTATTTTCATGGCCTTTGTTTTCACAGCCTCATGGTTTTGTTTTCATTCATCAGTAAGACAAGAGATGCAATTGACATTGCCTTAAATGTTTCTTACCTGACCATGAAAGGTGTACATTAGAGATTGTGTCTGAGGTTTTTCCTGGGATCTTCCGTAACACTGCACATATCTTCTGTGCAGTGGGACATTTAGATAATGCATCTTTCACCCTAATTGCCTGGAATTAAGTTCACAAAGCCGAGAAGTACCATTTAGTTTCTAGCACATTTTTGAAGGTGCATGTAAAAGGTGTGACCTGTCCTGTGTCGCTGTGGGTAGGCCAGAAAATGGTTTTGAAATGCTTCCTGTGTTGACAACCATTTTACTTGTTAGAAGCAGGGGAGGGAAAAGAAAATAAGAGGTGTAATCTGGCCATATTTAAAATGTTGGCGTGTTTGTCCTGCACGTGGTGTTAAAAACTACATTGTCCTAAAAGAACCAAGAATGCCTTTAGAGGTTGGTATTTATGGCCATTTTCTTGCCCTTTATCACAGTCACAGCATATGAGCTGGGAATCTAAGTGAGTAGTCAGCTGAATATACACATGGCTAGATTATCTCATTTCTAGCTGCCTGCTTTGTTTATCAAGCACTTATGTAATGTTCAGAATTATATTAAGGCAGGGCCGAGCTTTGTATTCACATGCTGTTATCCTGGTTCTGATAGGGGAGATGAGCAGAGCGTGGTGTGAGATGGTTAAAGGGATGGCTGATCCTGCTCTCTCTCCTCTCCTGATCTTAAGACCTCACATCTACACCGCATCTCTCATTTGCTTTCTAGCAGTTGCAGTGCAAGGCTGTGGGACTTTATGCTTTACACTTCCATCAGCAGCACAGAGGCACAGAGCTGAGGCTGCAAAGGCAACAAGTGCCAGACTGTGAACATTGATTTGAAGGCTATCAAACTGATTTGGAGTTGGAGATAGATCAGGGATTTTCAATACATGTTTATAATTAAGAATGTAAACAGAATTTCATGTTTATATGCCCCAGAAGCAAAAAAAAAAAGAGGCTTTTAAAGCTCTGGTTTGAACTCTTTGAAAATAAAAGAATTCAGTGGTTAGAGTGGAAAGGAAAATGACACTCCTGCGAGCATTAAATCATGCTGTTTCCTCACTTTCTTCCTCTCCCTCTCCATCACACACAGTTGCACACAAAAAGTCTGCTGCAGAGCTGCTGTTTTTCATTCTTTTTGTAGACTATACCCTGCTCCTGAACACATATGCATGTAACGGGATTTGTTTGTCCTTTCCTCCCCCCACCATGGCAGGATGTTAAAAAAGGATTTACCCCAAAAGATTTATTGAAGTTAGTAATTGCCTGTTCAATTAAACACCTTTAATGGTAACACAGCACAGTATTTTTTGCATAAATAGGTTGATACACTGTGACCATTACTTAGTCATGTAACTCACAAGCAGCTAACTGTAGCCAGCCTAAACTGGTTTCAGGATTCTGTTGGAATTTTTTGGTCAATAACTCATAACCTCTCTTGAGACTTATGAAAATTCCTTTTTAGCTGTGGTAGTTGCTAAGTAATGTCCCTACTTGGATAACAGTTTAGAAACCAATTCTTAAATTGATAGCTTGCATACAGACTGCTAAATATATGCAGGGAGCTTTTCTGGACAAAGCCAGATAGTTTATTTGCTGGTTTTTACAAGAGAAAGCCTTGAAATCTCTTTCTGCTTAAGCTGCTGATAGCCATCTGAATTTTCGTTAACTTAAAGTTCATATCTAAAATAAAATCTGAATCCCAGTTTCCTTACGACCTTCATAACTCACTCTAAAAACTTTTAAAACGGGCTTTCCTTTTCAGTTTGGGAATTTTTATTCATTACTTCAGTGTTTCAAATTGAAACCATTAAAAAACAGTGCATTAATACAGATACCAGACTTCTGTCATCCTTATTTCTAATTTGGTTTTCCCTTGAAACTAACTCTAGCTCAGCTGGTGACACTCCTAGATGTGGTGGTATGAATGAACATCTGAAAAATTTTGCTTTAGAACATTAAAATCCATTGTTTTGTAGAAAGAGATGTAACCACTTGCTTGAACTTACTTTGACTTTGAGTTTTAACATAAACTTGGATTTTTTTCAGAGAAAGCTTTGTGTCAGATTTATATTGATACAAAATGTTTCACACAGAGTTGAGTTCTGTGGCAAAGTTTGTAAAATCAGCATTTTTTAAAGGGCATATTTACATGATGACTTTCATGGCACAGCAAAGTAGTTTGTATAGAACATGTGAAAGCTGTTAGAACAAACAGGAGGTTTGTAATCTTATTTTAATTTGTAAACTAATTAAGAAAATCCTTACTGCACTTTTCCCCAAACAGGTGGGCACTACTAGCCCTTTATAAATTTCTGTTCTAAATTCTAGGCATTTCTACATAGCGTAGTCCAGCTGTCTGACATTTTCAGTTAAATTATCATTAAAGCACCTTAAAAATACATTAGCCATATTAAGCATTTTCATCTTTCCCCTTAACCACCATTAGCTGCAGGTTAAAATTTTAAATTTTCAGTGATGCATTTCAGGAGGCCGAGTGAGATGAACAGCACGAGCTGTAGAATCGTACGTCGCTCACCCACTAACGGGGGCCTTTTTTTCTGTGAGTTTCCATAAATTAGATGTGGAGCCAAAGCAAGCGGAAGCTATTTTTAGTGCAGCAGCAGCAGCACTGCAGAACAGAAGCTGGCGGAGCATCACGTGTGTCAGGCTGAATCAAAGGGAGTATCCCAGCAATGTGCTGTAAACAAAACAAGGGCGCTGTCAAAAAACAAGCTTCAGGTACTGAAAGAACCCAAATCAAACCCTCACACGAGAGGCAAATGCACCAGTTCTGTTTCTTAGGAGATTTTCCTATTTTGCAAACATGGAAGCCTAATAAGAATTCCATGTTTCCTGGTGTCCCATTGTCTCACTCGATGCAGTCTTTACCATTAGGCATTTTATGTAGAAATTTTCTCTTTTATGTAGTAATTTTCTGTCTTTTTTCAGGAGTGTAGTTGTTGTCTGAAGACACATGAGTGTAGCAGAAGCAGATGCAGCTGTCTGCAGAGCCACTGCACAGGGGATGTCCTTGCTCTGAAAGCACTGCTTTACAGCATGGGAGATGTTGTTTTTCAGCAAGCAGAAGAGCAATATGAGCAAATACTTGAGTCTTTCACATGAATTGGATTGACATATTCTTCTATGAGTTTTCCATTTATAATTAATATTTTTATTTTGTGAGATTTTTGCATGAAATGCATCTGTCCTCAGAAATTATACATTAACCTGAGTAAATACTCACTGAACCTTTCAAAGATTAACTTTCAGTTAGTTTACTTTGGTTTCCATGTGTCTGCATGCTATCAGAGGCACAAATAGAAACTAGGTAGTTTCAACACTGTCTTGTCTGTTACTCAGAATGACTTGCCAAGGCCATGCCATGACAGCTTATGGTCAGTCTGTATCATCAGCCTATTATTACTCAAGCAGTTGAGACACAATCTTTATAAAGGTTAAAAAAGGTGTTGAAATTTTTCATTTCAATTGATAGTTTTAAAAAAAGCAACAAAAACTGGCTACCTCGCTTCTTCCTGAAAACCACCTGTTCAGGTGATGCATCCTTTGTTGATCCTGCAGGTGCATGTATTTTAATGAACTTCAGGGCTTGAATTTATTGGGGTTTCTCTTTCAGGAGCCTGGGAAATGGGAGAGTGATTGTTGCTCTTACAGTAAATGCAAATAGCTGTGGAAAAGGACTTAGGGAAAAGGATGTCAACCTAAGCTGAATTATATTATTTCCCTACAATAGCAGCCTATGCAAAACAGGGTTAGATGAGATTAATACACAATAGACACATCAAGACAAATGCAAATATCAAAGCCAGTTGTGTCACCAGTGGCACAAAAGAACTCTTGAGTGCAATGAGTCCCTCCTGTTGCCTCCCTGCTGCTTCTGACTGGGTTTTCCTCCTGGACTGGGGAAAGAGTCACTCAGGCTGGCATGTGAGTTTGGAAGGAACAGTGATACTGGCTCCTAGGCACATCAGACGTGGCATAAGTCCTGTATAGGTGCTGTGAATCTTCTTGGAACTGTGAGAGTAATAGACTTTGATGTCAAAGAGGAGCTGTAGCCCCATCTGACCCACTGGCTGTACATTTTTGTTTATTTTTTATTTTAGGCAAATTGCAGCCAGAAAAAAATAAATCAACATAGAATGTAATGTTGAGAGTAGGAAAAGCTAAGAAACAAAGAGTAGAAACAGTAAATTGTTAAAGAATGTTTCATACACTCTAAATTCATTCAATAATGATAAAGTCTTTTTTCATGGAACATTTTGGGTAACTTAACACTTGGAGCCAAGTGTTTGTAAAACTATTCATTCAGATGTTAGTATTTCTTTTTTTTTTTAAGAAAAGTAGTTTGACTTTTTGGGGCCAGTTTTTCAAGTGCCCATAGCTAAACCAAGGGAGCATCCAGGTGAATTCAGAATCCACAGTTGCTGCGTGAGTTGAGAATCTGAGTGTACCATGCTGCCTTACTGTAAGCTACAATAACAAGATATGGCCATGAATATCTCTGAGTAAACCCCTGAACTTACTTCTTGTCAGTTCCCTTGCACAGATACACTGCCTCCTTATTCCAGTACCCATCTCTTCCTCTTTAAAATGCAAGCTGCAACACATTTTCATGCCTGGTTTTGCTAGAATGGCTTCTACCATTGTAACTTCAAAACACAAATAAGCTGAAAACATTTTGATTTGAAGTAACTGTAAATCACAGGAAAGTAGTTGGTTGTCAGCTAGAATTTTTGTGGTGTGTTTAGGTCTCAGAAAAACAGAATTTGGAGAGCAGGAGCTAATTGTGATTTGGCCGATGCTAGCGAACGATGTTGTGCTTTCTGTAACAAATAACTTGCTGTGTATTCCCAGCAGATCTGCCACGCCGAAACAGAAGTCAGTAATCACCTACGTGTTTGTGGCAAAACTAAGTAGCCTTGCAGTGCTGACACTGCTTAGGAGGGCTGAGAGTTGTGTGCATTGCAACCACCGCATTTCCTGTCCCAGCCCTGGGAGGAAACCAAGGCAGGCAGCAAGGGTGGGGAATCTCCTGCTCGCTGGATGCCGTGCTGGCCTTTCAGACACACACCTCAGTGTTGTCAGGAGTAAGCAAAATAAATAAATCCCTGTGCCTGCGAGGCATCGTGAAGCCAAGCTGTACGTCACATCCAGCTCACAAATTATAGCTTCTACAGCTCAGGTCGCCACTAAAACATCCATAAAACAGATTTTACTGAATGAAACATAGAGCAGAGATGGCACACTTAGGAAGTAATTGCACTGAGCTCTTAGTGATGCAAAAAAAATTGCAAGTTGGAGTAATAGTTGCTGCGAATCTGCTAGCTACAGGGGAACTTAGAACAGATGCTACTTTACTCGGATACTAGGATACAATCTTTCAGTAGGTCAGTTATGACATGTATGTAAACAAAAAATCTATTAAAAGCCATCATATTAACATACGGCAATATAATTGTAAAGGAAGAGTTCTTGAAAATTATACTGGGTTAACATATGACTGCTTAAATTAACTTTGGCAGATAGAACTGTTTTAATTAGGTAGTGAATTAAATACAACTAGATCAAAGCTGGCATTATTATATATAGTTGCAAAACCTTTGCAAGGACATAATATTTGTAAACCACTTGTAATAGCTGTAATTTTCTTGTTCCACAGTCTCTGCTGAAGAAGCTGCTGTACATGAGCCTTAACTTTCCACTGATTTATGTATTTCAGAAATTTTTTTCCAGATTGCTTCTCTTGCCATCTCCTTTTCAGGCTCTTTGAATCTTTTGACACAGACTACAGGTGCAATTGCAGCCCGTGTGGACACACCCAGCCTGCCATTAACCTAACCAGTCTGGGCACCTGTACCCAGAAAAAAGAAGCTTAAATACAGCCAGGTTTCTAAAATACAAGGCTCAAGTGCTAAAGCCTTGACATAGCAGATATACTGCTATCCATAATTGAGCTAGCTAATTTAAATTTCAGTAGATGTCTGCAGTGATTCTCTGTATGCCTGTGGATCACCATGAAGATAATGTCTGAGGTATAATTTTCTCAAATACATAGTTATGTACCTATCCTGTGGGTGTCTTTTTTTTTTTTTCTGTAATGTGAGTTTCGTAAGCTCTAGTTCAGCATTTCCTCTTCCTTATCCAAATGGTCTTTTCTTTGATATTTATCTCTTTTTCTTTCTTAATTTCCACATCTTGCTCCAGTATTCTCAACTCTCATAATTTGGAATAATGATACTGGATTTTTATAATCATGTTTCCTAACACATTGGGAAAACCCCTCTTGCTTGTTCTACAACTGTGATGTATTTAGGAGCCTCCACACCCCTTTCTGAGCTTCAAAGATAAATTGCAAAGTGTGCCTGATTTCATTCTAGGAAAGGTCAGAATGCTGCATTAATTCCACTGGGAGTAGAATAAGCTCATAGCTGCACGTTTACCTAGAGTCATAGAATCATCAAGGTTGGAAGAGACATTTAATATCACCATGTCCAACCATGAACCCATCACTACCCCTGTAAACCCTAAACCGCATCACCCAGGGCCGGATCCCCGCACCTCTTAAACACCTCCAGGGATGGTGACTCCACCACCTCACACGGTAATCTATTTCAGTGCTTGACCACCCCAAGAAATCACTTAATCCCTCCAGTATCTGAAACAAGGATAGACACTTGTTTCCTAAGCTAGACACAGGGCAAAAAAAAAGTCTGCCCCTATGAGATTAAACATCAAAAAAATTTTGTTATAAATACCCAACAGAAGGCAGAAATATCCTTATTTTGTGTAAAATAATTGAGTAAAGCATACAGGTGTTTTTCTGCTGTTGTGGTTTGTCTTTTGTTTGTTTGAGTCTCTGTGCATTTTCTCAGAAATATGTAGTTATTTCAGTAACTTTAAGTAATATCAGATGGCTTGATTTTAATTGTTACGTTCATCATTATATACCACATATAGGAAGAATTAGCTACTGCATATGCAACATGCAGAAGTAGAGCTGAGGAGGGGATATTTTCTGAATTGCTGTCATTGGTATAAACTACAGCTCATCTGTATCCTCTTTCTAAGCAAAACCCTTGCTGTCGGCAAAACGTCATGCAAAGGGTCCCCTCCCACAGCGTTGTCATGCTCGTGTCCTACAGCAGAACTGCTCTTGCTGACTGGGGTCTCCTCCCTGGGGTTAGGTTTGCCCCCCTGGTCTTAACCTTTAAATGACAGGTGAATTAAAATTGGAGTTTGTGTCAAGCAGCTGCCTATCACTGATGGATTTAACTACTTTAATGAAAAATATACGTATTTTGTGTTATTTACAGTGGTGATTGTCTGAGGGTTGCGTTGATGCTGAATGAACAGTGTTATGTGGTAGTGCTTGGACTGCCAGTTCATCTCCCTCCTCTCAGACGTGCTTTTTATGCTCATCTTCTACTTGTTGCTAGGCTGAGATTTGGTCCTTTTTGCACAAATTCAGTAAGTGGAATTTTATGTCACAAAGCAAGACAGGTGGGGAAAAAAACCCATCACTCTCTCCTCAGTGTGCATCCAGCAGATAGTGCTTCTCTCATCTAGTACTTGGCAGGAGATTTTTTCGGTTCTTGGATCCTACTGAATATCCTTCTCGATGGTCTCAGCTTAAGGTCTCTGAAGAGCATCTTGAATAAATTGTATCCTGAAATACACACCTCTCTCAGTTGTTTTTTCCGAGATGACAAGAAGTTGTTGAGTTACAAAATTAAGACCCTGTAAGCAAGCGGAGGGATCCTGGTCATCAATAGAGAAAGAGTGATATGATCAAGCAACTTTCTTAACTACTGGAATTTTTCTTTGGATGGTGAGTGCAGGTTGCAAGGTGGAAGTAGTGTATTTGGATTCTAACAAGTTCTATAGCAGTGACAGAAAATAGTACTGGAGCTAGTGGTGAGAGCTGAGGGCCTTTTTTGAAAGGATTGAGAGAAGGCATGAACTTAGAACAATAGCGTTTTAGAATAAGACTGTATAATGTAACTTTGAACTATTTATAACATGCACAGAGATAGTGCAGGTACTTGTGTTTAGTGTAATTATGCTTATGCAATCAGCTTTTTTAGGAAGATAACCATTTGACTAGTTTATTTTTGGAAATGTACTCCAGGGTGCTAAGATGTGTATCTATATATCTGTCTTTATATAATTTTCGGGTTGGGTTCTAAATCTGTTTTCTGTATCTGTCAGGAAATATCCTTCTACCTATAAACTGTATGAGGCTGATTAATGACTGATGGCAGAAAAATCTACAAATATCAAGCTTTTGGCATCATAAGTGAAAATGCCTTGCTTTGTAAGAGGGGGAAGGAGAGAAATTAATTTCCTGTTTAATTTCTCCAAGTAAAAACCCACAGCCTGACCAGATGGAATTTCTTTTGTACTATAAATAAGCAAACCTTTCCTTCTTTCATAGGTTAAATTTTGATATATTTCTATCTAAACTGCTCCTTCCACAATTTTCTTTGTCCTGCTGTGTTCAGGGATGTTCCTGCAGATGCTCAGTAGATGATGTAAATCAGTAGATGAAGAACAAAGCTCTTCAACACCGATAAAAATGTATATCAGTATATATCTGTAAAACTCTAAAGATATTGTGTGGCTAGCTGAGGCAGTCCTGATCACTTCAATGTGTGTTCTGAGGATAGTTAGAATAAAAGACATCTTGTCTAGATTTGGTGCTCATCTAAGTAAATGGGTTTATTAACAGTTACAGAGAATATGGACTGCCTGAAAATGACTGGTTGTGGGTTTATGAGAAGTGCATTTTTTCCCTCAAAATACTACATCTGTATGTCATGTCATAATTCACTTTCTCAGTTCAATGTAGTTTGGCAGAATTATTTTTATTTATTAATATTAAAACATTGCTTTGTCATTATCTCCTTCATTCCATTCCTTTCCTTAACAATTGTAAGCCATGTTTAATGTTAAAACATTGGTCATTTTAGTAGAAATTATGATGCCACAGTGCACTGGCTCCTTTGTAAAACTCTTACTTTGAATCTCTCATAGTACTGAATAGTATTTTCATATAGCATATTTCATAGCATAATAGCATATTTCAGTTATGCATGCGCATGTCTTTGACCATTGGTGTCTATATGGTATCTATGCTAAATTTTAATTGTAGCCAGCTTATTACTAGACTTCTGGTGATAATCAGTATAGTTGTGTTTGAAGCAGTAAATACAAAAAAAATCTAGTTGGGTCACCAGTGCTGTGCTCTTGTATTCTACTTCCAGCACCCCTCTCTTCTGTCACGTTTAAAGATAAAGACCATAGTCATTCAGATTCTCAAAGCCAATAAATTTTATCTTAAAAACACGTTATGAAAGGATAGAGGTGGGGTAGGGGTGTAAAGAGCTGAGCTTCTGTAGCTTAATTCACTTTTATGATCATTTTTTGTTCTTCTGCTGTAATTAAGCAGGGCATGGGTGTTGCATGATGTTGTACTCCTTGCCAGAACAGAAAATATTTTAAGGTGAACTGCTGAAGAAAATGAATTACACTAGAAAACAAATCCTGCATGCATAATTAACAAAACCTCCTTAGCACTTGTGAGACTGTTCTTCTCAAAAGGCAAGTTGGTGTTAATGATGGCAAATTATGGGGTTTTCCTAGTTGTTTCAACAAATCAGTGTGCAGGTCTTGCTTTACAAAGCAGTGAGTGTCCTGGGGCCCCCTCAGCTCTACGGGCCAGCCCCTGTTTTGGTGTGGCAAATGATACTGCCCGTGGCAGTCACCGGAGAGACAGCAGGCACTCCCTAGAAAGTGACCTAGGCTGTGTCTTTGTTCCAGTGTCCTCATAGGATCATCCACGTTATAACAAGAAGTATTTAAAATACAGTGTGCCATGCTAGGAGGTGAAGCTGGAGCCTGGCTTGGTCCTGGTGGCTTGATGGAGGTTGCAGAGGAGCCTGTCGGTGCTGGTGTTGGAATGTGCACTGACGGTTCCCTTGGGTCACGGGCAGGCAAAACCACTGTTAGGTAGGGTGTTTTTATTGTATTTCTTATATCCTGTGCTAAGCATTGGAAGATATGAGAGAGGGCTAACAATCTGTAGCTAAAGCTCCTGGATTTTAGAAAAATTACAGGTTACTCTTAATAGCAAGATAATTACACTTGTGAAGAATGACATCGTTGTGATCATTCCCCAGAATAAAAAGCCACCTCTGTACTTTCTAAGTACAGAGACATGCTGTTTGATGTCACATAGTGTTGGGCAGTAGTTCTGACTGTGGGCTGCAGTGAGCAAAGGGTGGGGTCTTCATTTGCTTTCAGGGAAAAACTTTCATTCAGACTGCAGACACAAAATTTTGCATGCATTACTGATCTTTAAGCATGTGAGTTGTCCCATTGAATTCCAAGGTCTTGTTGCATTCAGTAGGATTACTTACTTAAAATTATGCTTAATTACTTACTTAAAATTACTACCTTAAAATTATGTTTATGAGTGAGTCTTGGTAGAATCAAAGCTTTTCTTGCACTGTACTTCTTAGTCCTTCTGTATATCTGAAATATTTAATCATTCTGACATAAGAAAAAGTGCAGGGAAGCTCAAAACTGACATGTAGTCAGAATACCCTGCCATTTGTTTGTGTTTATTTTTTCTACTTTTGTTCTACAGTTATTAAAATTCCCTCTTACTTGTAACTTCTGTGAGAAAACAACTCACCTTGAAGATGGTGTCAGTTTTGAGGAAAGGCTCAGCAGTTTTTCAGTGCACTTTTATTATGCTCTAGATTAATTTTGGTCATCATTTCTTTCCTGCTGGCATGGGCTGTCCATGTCTTTTCTAGAGGAGCAGAGGTGGCCTGGGACATCCACAAAGGGTGGTGGTGGAGCCCGTCATACAGTTTCTCAGTGCTGAGACGGGAAGAAATACAAGCACAAGGCATTAAAAAAGGTTGGAAACATCCCCATTTTCTCACTTCTCTGATTTGGCTTTTGTCCACGTAATGTTTTGACACCAAATCTGCTCAGAAGCGCGTTGCAGTGCTTGAGCTGAATTTAGGTCAGAGCAGCCCCCAATCGAAAACATAACCAATAAATGGAGATTTATGTCCTAAAGATGTGTGGTTGTTTATTACCTACATTTCTTGATTCATTGTAGGGTTTTCAACGTATTAGAAATTCTTCTAAAAATACTGAAATTTAAAAACCGTAGTCAAAAACAGTTCCCTTAAATATGCGTATTATTATTTTTCACTTTTTTAATGAGTTGCATTGAGACCTCAAAAAAACATCTTGCAAAACGGATGAAGTATCAGTCTGCTGAGATAACAAATGACTTTTGCTTTCAAAATATCACAGTTATGTTGTAAACCTGTACTTTTTGGATTTACTTAAAATTTTTGTCAATGCACCCACAAACAATGTAATGCCCTACAAAGCAAAGTTATTATTTTTCTGAAGGAAGTGTAAATTTTGGATGCTTTGACATCTAATGCATGATACCCCATTGCAGTACAGACATTTGTTAAGGGCAGGAGATCAGTATTTATAGAGCTCGTGTTAGGACTGGATTATGTGTAATCTAATTAAGGAGGTTACTAACAATTTGAAGGGATTATAAGATTAGCAATTATCTGTGTGCTTATTTGATTAAAATAAATGTTTGCAGATTTGGCTGCCATACCTGTGCTCTGGTGTTTGGGATCAGAAATCCTGTTTGATTGGAAGTAGGAAAAACAAACAGCAACAAAATTTTGTGGTTTGATTCTGTTTCTGATGATTTCAATACAATGTCTAGTCTCTAATTAATTTTCTCTGAATTGCAGTGCACCTTATTATTAAAAGCCCTTTTGAAGAAAAGTTTTTTTAGGGAAAGGAAGACCATTTTTTAAAATAATATACAGTTAATTTAAAAATTCAATTTTTATGTACTGCGCAAAGACAGTAATTCAATAGGATATTGCTTTGCAGAGGGCTGAGGCTTTGTGTGTAACTTTGCAGTTTAGGTCTGGTATCACTTAGTGAAGCTTCCCAGATTTCTTGTTTGAAAAATGTCCAACTCCGTGTGATTAAGAGTTTCATCTCATTGTGGAGCCGACATCCCAGAGGATAAAGGTCCTTCTTCTTCTTCACACTCTACTTTGGATCCTTCTGTCTCCACCTCCTGAGAGCACCCTACTCTCCTGAGCAATAGTCTGAAGGACTTTTTTATTAGAAGTTTGGTTGAATTCAGACTTTCTGTGAAAGAAGTTCAGATCCTTAGAGGCCATCACAAGAGTCGTTCTCACCCTCAGGACAGGTGGTGGGCACGCTTCTTCTGAGAGCGTATCCCAGCATCTGAGCCACAATGCTGTACACATGGTTTGATGAGGAAAAAAAAACCTGTTAGGGAATTTGTTGTTACAGGCATTCTCGCGTTTCAAGTGAGAGAGAAAAAGCAAAAGGATAAAAAGGCATCTAGTGTTCTGCTTGAAAATACAAAACTTGCACCTGCCCTCAGAGCCTGACTGCAGGGTGACCTGCCTATATATTGCCAGCTATAAATCATTGCATAAACACAAGTGATGGTTCCGTATTTAGAGAACAAATGATTCCTGGTTTTCATTTCCACAGGTTACATTCAAGCTGGGAATGATATTTTTAATCTTCTTTCTAAAAGAAAAAATAGAGGGGAAAGACAACATTTTGAGATCTGAACTGACAAGTGACTGTGGATTTCTGACATTTATGCCTTATTTGTATATTCCTTTTCAACCTTCTCCAGCTGCTATTGCATAAATCTTCCACGTTTTTTCCACTAACTGTATGGGTGGAGAAGACAAATTAGGAAGTTCAGCTTCCTTCTCGGTGCCTGTTGTTAGGAGTTTTAAAAGTAGTCCAGGATTCGAAATTGGCGTCAGTGGACTTTTTTCGATAAGTTAGCTTTTATCAAGTTTCTGCCCTTCCTTGCAGATGCGAACATAGTACAAAGCAATAGCTCCTCGGAAGTGCCAGGGTGACTTTTCAGCTGTAAAGGCCAGAGCTGTTCTCACAGTAACACCATCATGCCCTCAGGGATGGTGATGTTGGCCACGATCCTGCAAGGAGCTGCGGCTGCCAGGCTCCCAGGTGACTCCCTCAGGTCCTGGCCGGAGCTGGGCCATGCTGCTGTATTGCAGCACCAGCACAGCGTGGCCGGTGCTGCTCAGCCCGCTCCTTCCCCAGCACTCCCACCTTGGGCCGTAGATGGTGTGTGAGCACGGGCAGTCCAAATCTTGCCGTGGAGTCCACACAGGGAGCAGGAAGGATTGCCCGTGGTGCCAAATTCTCTGTTAGCCAAAAGCCTAGATCCCTTCGCTCCAGCTTTTTGTAAAACAGACCCACAAAATGACAACCACCTGTTGAGTACAGGGTAGAGAGATTAAAAACAGAAGCATAACCTAATCTTTAAAGTAAGTTGAAGCAGGACGTAATCAGGTTGTTGCGTAATTATTTTCCTCGTTCCTCAAACTCAATTCATTGTGTGTTGTTTTAATAGTACAAATGCACTGTGCACTGAAAGAGTCAAGGAAAATTGATGAGAATGTAAAGAAACTTACAGGGAGTGCAGCATTAGGAATGCTTTTCACAAAATGCTCTACTGGTAGTAAACAGTGTTAATGTGACTTCCTCTCAAATGTACAGTTAGCAGGGTTGTAGGGCTAGTTTTTAACACTAAGTTTTATAACCTTTGTTAAAATAGCTTATAGCTGTTAAATGGAATTAGGCCAATTATTAGCAAGTTGGACATAGTCACTGCATTCTTCTCTTTCCATTTTTGTAGTAACAATTCATCTTCTTGCTTTAGCTCCATGCCTTCCTCCAGCTACCCGAGGTAATCACTCAGCCAAGCCGTAGGTGGTGTGACCAATTGCTGGAATACATTCATTGGTTAAATATATCCTGTTCTAAAATGGGCAGGATAATGGTGATTTAATGAAAACGTCTCAGCAGCAGCATTTGTAAAGATACAGGAATTTTCTTATGACTCTAATGGTCATGTCTAGCATTTGTATCTGTACTGTTAGACCTCTGCTTGATGTTATTACTTTCACCTGGTAATTTCTAAGGCAGATGATCATATACAGATATTTACCTGATACTGTTCTTCATTAACAGCTCCAGTTTGTTGTGCGTGGGAATAAGAAGGATAACCCATCTGCTCTAGACTACAATTAGGGAAGCCCGAATAAATTCTGGTGCCTGGCATGAGCAAGTTTGGGAAGAGCAAGCTTTAAGTCCTTCCCATTGAAGGTGAACGGTTGCCATGTCTCTTTGCTTTGCTAAAGGAAAGGCAACAGGTCTACCTCTGAATGATGGGTGAAGTGGTTCTGTTGGGTGTTTGGGGGTTAAATGCATAGGAACCACTGGAAGGATGTCAGTCCTCATCATCTTTCTGTCCTTTAGTTCCTGAGCCATTAATTTTTGTCCTGTTGTGTGAGTTTTCTTGCCTTGAACATTGTCAAGGTAATATCCTATTTCAGTAACTCTGAGAAGAAGCTGGTGAACCACACAGCAGCCTGACACATCCAAGGATTACTCACAGAGTTGTGTCCAGCATGACCCTTACCTTTAGTGAAACATGTCCTTCACAAAGGCAGAGGTATGAGAGTGCAGTGTTAAAGCTGGGACAAGAATTAAGGAGTGCAGAAGAGAAATGATCTGTCACCGCACTTCATAAAATGCAGTAGGGTAAAAGAAATTGTACCAGGTGTTCTGCAAGGTCAGTATTAAGAGTTTCTTCTTCCCACTGTGCAGGAAACCTTCCTGACTTTTCCACAGAAAAATTTTTCAGTTTCCTTAGTTTGCACTGATGGCATACTTCAGGTTTTACATGCAATCCCAGAAAGCTTCTTCTCTGGTAGGATGGTTGTTAGGAGCCATCATGTTCCTTAAATGGTTGTTACCTATAGGAACTCCAGGTCCTGCCTGTATCTTGGAGCCTCCAAGACATTCTCATGAGACCTGATCCTGTGATCCACATGTTAGTCCTTGAAACCACTGCCTTCTCTTGTTTAACCCCAGCACCCACTCGGACTCCAGCCATGTCAATTCTCTGGGTCATGTCAACACCTGACAAACATGATAAGTGAAAGCAAACAGACACACTCTCATTTTGCTCAGGATTCTAACACCCTGTTCCTTCCATTTACATGTCAGCAAAAATGCACAGGTTTGAAATCAGTATTAAACACGTATATGTGCTTTTCCTGGCCAGGAGAGTTCTCCACCCTAAAGAATTCACTTTGCTTCATCTGGGTTTTCAAGAGAGTATTAGCATCCTCTTTTTGGAATCATCTGGCTTGATATTAGGCCTGAGAACTTTTGGCAGCAAGTTTCTTGCACTGTGTTTGGACTGGTGCCACAGGTAAACACAAACTTCTCATGACTTCCGTTTCAGTGTGTGTTTTGTTACCTTTGCTTCTCCTGTTTGAGGATTTTCTGCCTTCTGTTCTATAGAAAGCTCCAGTCAAACTGGTTTTTCGTTTCTGGCAGTCACCATAACAGATTTATTATTCCAAACCACTTCCACTAGAGTAAGTGATCATCAATTTCCCACAACCATTGCTATTTCTAAGCTGAATTTGGCATTCTTTCGGGCTCACAGTACGTGGTGAATTTGTGTACACTAGGAAGACATCTACAGTGCAACCATTTTTGAAAACAAAACCATCAGCCAGAATGTAAAAGTTGCACTGAAGTAATTTTTCCATTATGACAGCATGATAAACTTGTAAGCAACAGGGAAAGCTCTGTTTGCAACATCCAGTGAAAATACGTTTTGTTAACGTTTGACATCCCCTGGCAATGCTAAGGTATGTATCTGGTGCTTGTAAACCTGATGCATTTTAAAGCTTTGAGTGTTATCAAGGCTTTTTCCCACAGCTCAGCTTTCCTGAACATAAAAGTCCAAGTTCTTTTTGAAGAATTCACCAGAAGAGATGGAGGTGAGGTCTTCTCTGCACTTTAGTTAGTGGGATATAAACCCAAGATTTTGATTTATTATGCTGTCAAAAGGCACATTCTGCAGATCCTGATGAGACAGCTGCATTCTGCCCATGTTTCTTCTGATGTTTCAGGTATTCTCAGCTTCCTTTCCAGCACCAGTCTGTGTAGTTGCTGGAAGATGTTAAACAGTTGATTCATTCAGACAGTGGATAAAGAGATCCTAATCTGCCATACATCAGCTCACAAAGCAGTCAGGACCCAGATCTCTCTGGATACCTCAATATGAGCTTTCTGTTTTCGGGTTATTATCTTTGTGCCCTCTGCTCAAAATTGCGCTGAAAATTGCAGGATGTGCTCTGTGTAGCCTTTACATTGCAGAACTCAAATCTGTGTCTGTGTAAATGCTCCATGGATGTATCAATATGCACATAACGATTGTCTGCCTAGGATTATCCGCTCACAAGGAGGAAGAAGATACACTGAATTTAGTGTCGGAAGGACGGTCTACATGTGCCAGTCTAAGCTTCAGATTTTTTCAGTGCTTCATTCTAAGTCTGTGTTTTGCAGTGGCTCCACCACTTGCTCCTTTGGGAATAAAACGTCTGAACACACACAGTAGAAAAATAATGTCCCTTTTAAAATAAGTAAATAAATTACCTTTCTTCTTTTCTCTCTCTTTGCCTGTCATCTTCCCTGTTCTCTGAGATCCCATGTGACAGAAGTTGCAGATGATGAGTCTCATTTCTTCTGGAGCCTGTTAACCTTTCTGTGTGAATGACAGTTTTCCAGATTTAAGTCTTAGTCAGTGTTTATGTTAAGAAGAGGGTTAATGATGATCCCCATAGGCCTCTCGCTCGGAAAGCAAAAACATCTGCTAAGCCAAGAAGTGGTTAGTTTGCTAAATTTAGAAGGAAGAAATGCATTTCCCAAAATTCACACTGCTTCTTAACAAATTTAGGGAACCACTGGGGGCAAGCAGTTATGGAAATTATACCATTTATTCATTTTTTAGTTTAGTTCATGTATTTTCAGTTAAAAGTGAGATTGCTCTTATTAAGCATAAAGGGGATGTTACTCATATATCTGAAATGTTTAATGCAATTGAACTCTTCCTGCATTTGTTTAGGTTGTTTAGCTAGACACATGCCAAAGCCTGTGAAGATTAGAGATGTTCTGCAGTCTTAGTAGTGGAGAAAGTGAGTTTGAAATGGATGTCTGCTAGGAAACTCAACCAAACTCATAGACCGGGAAAACTACATATTTTGGCCATCTTTCTTTCTCCTCGGCAAATGTGCCCCCAGTTGCCACCAGCAGTCTGGCTCCTTGCAGGAGAGGGTCATGTGATGAATGGTACACAAGCCCTTGGTTCCAGCCATCATCATCTGTCATTTCTTTTAGTGTCTTGGCCAAAGTTGTCATCAGTAAATAGGGTTTAAACTGGAGTTTTCCTGCTTTCTGCAATCACTAGGGAGCATTGATTGCCGGTACCAGTAAAGCCTCTCGTGACAGCAGTGCTGTTGATGACTTCATGGTGGCTGGGGCCACAGCTGGCAGTAACCATGGCCGGTGACAAAACGAGACGGGTTATGCGCTCCCAGTCAAGCTGCTTGGGCAGCAAAGCTTGAGTGTCTAGGAGAGGCCACCATCAGTGGCCTGAGACCCTGCCCAGTCTTGTTGCCCCTCTCCCTCTGGAGCGAGCACAGTGGCTGATGCTGCTCTAGGGAAACACGTGGCTTTGCCAAAGGTTGTACAATCCTCTCAGTTGCCCGTGGTCCCCGCCTCCAGCCGCCGCGTCCCCCCGGCCGGAGCAGAGCGCTGGGCAGATGCTTTGAACCACACATCCTCAAACTTCCCTGGGCGGATAAGGAGCTGGCGGTTTTCAGACATGACTGTACTTTGCTCTCCCTCTTGGCCTGCTGTTTAACCTTTTCATCTCCTGGCGCAGCAGGCTCTCCTTACTGGCGAGCTGGGAGTTGCAGATGGGTGAAGGAGCGTTTCTGTGGATAAATCCCACCGGTTTTTGGTCATCCTCACGCAGCCCTTTGCCAGCCTCGGGCAGCGCATCATGAGCTCTGCTGGGAGGCTGGCGGGCCGTGAGGAAGTACGGGAGTGAAAACTGAAAAAAGGCATAAGCAAAGTAAATCTTTAAGATCTTTGCTAAATTCGTGTTTTACCGGTGTTTGAGCAAAAACCTCACGGCGAGACTCAGCAGAGCCTCCCTCCTCCTGCGGACACGGTCCGGGGAAGGGACCGGGCAGGGAAGGGAAGGGAGCCGGGAGCCGGGCAGAGAGCGCTCCCTCCCGGCTGTCACCCCTCGCCACCGCCCGTGTCACCGCCCGTGTCACCGCCCGTGTCACCGCGGCTGGAGGGACGCGGGGAGCGGGGTCGCGGTGAAACGGAGACTTCCCGCATCCGGGAGCGCACAGGGCACGGAGCAGGTGCCAAACCCCTGCGACAAGCACAGCACCGACCCGTGGGTTCCCAACCCTGCTGGAGGCAGCGCTCTGTTCCAGCAGCGTCTGCAGTGCTCGTGTGTCTGTTTTGGGTGTTTTCTTCCGTAACAGTTTCTGCGGCAACTGGTGCTTCAAAACTGGGGCACAGCACCCGTGAGCCAGGGTGGATCCCAAACGGGTCTGCTTCTCCCTCTTCCCTCTGCCCCGCTGCGCCCTCGCACGCGTGCTGGCTCGTGGTGGGAAGTGGCTGCAGAGTGATGTGGAGGGAGAGAAGGGGAATACTCCTCTAGCACATGGAAGCTGTCTTTAAAATATAGTGATGATTTAAATTTGGCAGGAAAATCCTTAGCCGCTAAATTTTGCCAAGCCTTCTGAGGGATTTCTGCTGATATTTTCAGCAAATGACTTGGGAAAATGAATCCTTTAGGGGTTAGAATATTACTGGAGGCTGTTTTCATTAAGTCTTTCTCAGTTACCCAGAAATATATCAGAATAGTGTGAGTTAGCTTGAATCTCAGCCTTGGAGGCTAAGGTATTCAGGTATTCTCAAAAACTGAAATCCACAGTTTCCTGTTTCAAATGTTGCAGGAAGAATTAACAGGGTTATAATGCCTTAGCTGATTTTTTTAAAATTATGTGTATTTTTTTAATATATATATATATACATATATATGGGGAAAAAAAGGAGGGGGGGGAAGTTCAGTATTGATGTTGTCCCTGAGAACTGCAGTAGAAACTAAAAAGAAAAAAAAGAAAACAAAAAAGTATTTTCCGTTTCACCTGCCTAGAGACTTCTTGGGGTATGTGTTTTTCTTGTGAAGTGTCTGCCTCACCTGTGACTTCATATCCAAGGAGAGTGGAATTAAAAGTCCTAGTCCTGGATGGTTCTGTATACATACATATACATATATACATACGTACATACATACATACATACATATATATATATGTTTATTTGAGCCCGTCTGAGGAGTTTGCAAAGCTCTTAATGGTCCTTCCGAATTGTAAAGGCTTGCTGACCCCACAACTTACTTGAAGATAATTTTGAGATTCTTCACTCTGAGAGCTTAAAACCTTAAAGATTTGCCACGATACCTTTTCCTTTTAAAGAGAAAAGCATTTTGAATGGGTTTGATTTCTTGTTTTCCATGGCAATTTTTTGATACAAGGCCATTGAAATGTTAGGGTGAGAGCATTAAAAATGGTTGAAGTAGATAGAGATTTATTAAAATGCCTAGTTCGTTGTATTGATCTGTGATTTAGCTCTCCTTTCAATTCTTTGTATGTCAAAGTACACTTACAAATATAGCATGGGTTTTCTGTCTATCATATTATTCTCAAGACACGATTTTTCTTTTAATTGTCATTTTGTTTGTGGAGACAGAATATCTATACAGAGCTATGTGGTGATTTATTCAGTGAAAAAAGGATTTTCATGTACAATTACCTCCTCTTTATTTGTGCATTTATGAATCCTTTTTTCAGAAATTCTTATATAGCTGCTGCTGCTGCTCAAATTGCCGTGGTTTTTAAAGAGAATAATGCTTATTGATAGTTCCCACATGCAGTGGCAGGCACATCTAAAACCTGTACTTTTGTGTTCACAGCTTGCATAATATAAAATTTAGAGATTGCTTGTCAAATGAAGTGTCAGCTGAGTTTCCTAGGAAACTCACTGAAGATATTTATAAAACTACAGATCAGCTTAATAATAGATATAATAATGTCAGTAGCTCATGTTTTTTTTAACTTTATCGGTCCATTTTAGTTTGATTTAATTTGTTGCTAAACCAAACCACTGCATTTCCAGAGCAGAAGACACCTTCCTGCCAATACTTTGCCTAATTAATTTCTTAAGGAAAGGGTAGTTTCTGCTATTCCATGTAAGGAAATGTAAAATTCTACTGTAAAGTTAAGAACATAAATGTCATACTAGTTTTCCAACTGAATCCTTTATAAGTAAAACCACAATTGTGAAACAGAAATGTAAATATTGTATCATGTTATTGTTTTATTCACTGTTGAATTGAGTGTGTGAATTTGAAGTTAATTGCACATGCAAGCAAAACAGTCACTGCAGAATTAACATGAATCCTGAGTATGGATTTCTATAGAAGCTACATAAATAGAAGACCTGTCAGTATTGTAAAAAGGCATGATTCTGTGAAAATAGTTATATCCCTGAGCTTAAAACAAAAAGGGGGGATTTAAAAAGAGAGTGATACTTGGTGTCCATTTTTATTCATTCTTCTGTTATTATGTTTTCCTCATGCTGATTCTTTGAGCTATGAGCATTGCCACAGTTGAGAGATCTTTTTGTACTTTAAGCTCTTTAAATTGAAATTTCAGTCATGTATATTTAATATTTGCTGATCTGTAAATATATATCTGTATGTATAAAATAATCTATATTTTGTCAGAACATAATTGTTCACGACAATTATGATTAGGTGAAGTTAACGTTCTCTGGAAAGCAGTTTAGAAAAGTAATTTCAGTTTTCCCATTTTAATACAGTAGTGAGAATGAAGTTAGTGTGTTTAGAAATGAGGCAGTACTGATTCCTTATCTCATCCGGAATCCATTACTTGTACCCAGTATGTACATAGGCCTGTCAGGACTATTTTTTGATGCTGTGCTAATTAGCCAGGTAAGGAGTTCATATGAAGGATATTCAAGAACCGATTTTCTTTGAAAAGGTAAGAGTGTAGCTGTCTGTGTTTCGCTGTCTTAGAAATCTCATTGCACACTTTAATGATGTAGTTGCAGAAGAAATCGTAGGAAGCCTGTCCATCACACACCGGAAAGGTTAATTTTCTATAAAGCTACAAAATTTTTCCTAATCTTAATAGTAGCTGCAGGTGGATTTATTGGATGCTAGTGACATCATTCCAGCTTGTTACAGCGAGGTGGCAGGTAAAACCTTGTAAATCATTGCATTTATTTTAATACGGCTTACATGCAGACAGCAACATTACAAGCGTAAAATGGTACAGCTGCTGTGTCAAATGATATTTTTAAGCACATGCTGTTTGTCAGAGCTGGCTCTCTCTTAGCTGTGGTGCTGCAGTTTAGGGTATTCAAAACTGGTCCTTCTGCTGGGAGGAAGTGGAAGATGACTTCAGCTCATAGGTAGGACATCTAATTAGGAGACTTGCCTCTTTCCCGACCTGCCATGGGTTGTGTGTAGTGTAACTGCATTACTCCTCACTCCTCTGTTCCTTACCGTAACTTACCTGTTTGAAACATGCAAGTGCTAGCAACCAAAAACCTCCGTTAAGTACTTGTTGTATAGGTGAGAAAGGTGCGAGTTAGCACTAAATACTGTGTTGAACCGTTTTGGATAAATTCTGCCCAAGTGGTCTTGGTATTGTGGAGACAAGATGTATTGTCTGATTTATACACCAACTTTACAAGACATGTTTCTGCAAAAAAGCCAGTTCACGCTGTCTTGCAGGGTTTGTGATGGAGTTGTATTTGTGCACACTGACTTCAGTCCACACTCTTAAGTAGATCTCTTTCTATGTCAGCCAAAGTCTGTACTTTGGAACAGACTCAGAAGAACAGCCATGTTAAGGAAATTGCTCTGCAATCAGGAAGTTTCAGCCTGGAGACATTTTTGCTTTGTGCTTTTTTGCCTTCTTTTTTCATGTCCTGTGCTGCAAGTGTGAGGTGAGAGTTCTCTTGGTAATAGGTGTGTCCCTTAAAAATGCATCGCTCTGCTCCAGTGTCTGCATGAACTGTGGGGATAACTAAAGTTAAACTTTGCTAAATCAACGTTCTCAAGGTGATGAAAGTCATCTAACCAAAAGGTTCAGCCTGAATACAACTGCTTTCCCATGGTGACTGTAGCTGACTATAAAAATGTACTTTTATATCCTTATATAAATTTACAGGGCTTTTGGCAAGGAAGGAGGATTTGTGAAAAGATGCTTTTTCTTCAGTTTCTTCCATATAGTTTTGCTAACCGGCACCCATTGGATTGTGCTAAACAGTGATTTTTTTTTTGAAAACCCTGTGCTTAGCCACCACATCTTAATCATCCAGACAGAAAAGCTAGATATTCTAACTGTAGATACTGCATTTTGTTTCCCTGCTATAACAATGGAGGTTCAAAAAGGAAAATTATTATAAGTAAATACATATGCGGTGTATTTTCTTTTCCTTTCAGTTCTTATCCGTGGGAAACTGCTATGAGAATTACAAACAGCTTTTAGGGGGCTATTTTTTCAACTGGTCAGTGTATGTGACCCCTGTGTTAACAGTGAGTTACATTTTAAGTCAAGAGTTCACTGGTTTTTTTCTTTCTTTCCCACTGCAATTAAGTGGGACGTGTTCCATGTGCACACTCAAGTAAAATTGGGGAAAACTTGCCTTTTGATAAAGAAATCTCTATCAAAAGATGATATTGTAGTGAGATGTGTCAGCCAATGGGATATTCACTGTGAAATACCAAATAACAATGTAGAAATTCAAGAAAGCTTCTAAGTCATACAGGCAGTCTGGGGAAAATGAACCAGCTGGGCTCACAGGAGATCCAAGAAATGAGTGGAAGTGAGAGAGGAGAGCCTGCCTCTTTTAGCAATAAATATAAAATCACATTTTTGTGTCTTTAAGTGCTGCCATTCTAACACATATTAGGAAGGAATTAAAGCTTGAAAAATCCTTTAAATAATCATAGAACATAGTTCCCCCCTGTTTTTCTGGTTCTCTTTTCTCTTGCCCTTCCCTGCAGCTATAAGTCTTTCTTTCACTCCATGCAGCTCACTGAGTTTTGGTGACATAAAGAATCAGATTCATTAACCTCCACTTTTTGTGCTTTAGTTGCAGTGTTGGAGGGCAGCAAGTCAGTCCAAAGCTTTTTGTATATACCAACAAGCATTTCTGCTAACATTACTGAGACCGTAATTAACGTAACATTATACTTGATCAGCATTATGCTAAATAAAGGCACCCCTTCACCACATTTTCTATATTAAATCCCAAGATCTTTTTTAAGTCTTAACAACCACATGATGTTATGATCTATGGTTAGTGGTAGTATTTTTTAGTGGACCTCAAAAAATTGTAACATTTTAACTGCATTTTGAACCACTTGTGAGTACTGCATAATGGTAACTTTAAAAGTGCTGTATTGAAACAAAGTCTGGGTAACGTGTTTGTTTGGCTTATAAAATGTAACCTAGAGCAATATAAGGAAATAATCAGACTCCTAACTTTAGCATTCAAGTTGTGTTTTATTTCTCAGCAGGAGTGTAAACTAGAAAAAGTAGTGAAATGTCTTCCACTCTACAGTATTTTACATATCTAAGTGCATATTTATTTTTCTTCTAGCTTTTTAGAAAGAATTGACAGCGTCAGCATGGATGACTACACACCCACAGATCAGGTTAGTAAAAATAATGGGGCAGGGTCTGAACCAAGACTCACATTCATCTGGATTTTCTGTGTAATTTGTGTTATTCCCTACTGCAGCTGAAATAGGGCATATGGCAGAATTGCAAAATATGGTCTAGCAGTTTAAGTAATGGATATTAAAGAAGAAGAGGCTTTTTGGTAGTGCAAACTTGTCTTCTGCTGTTGTAACATCTAGGTCGGTGATTCCTGTAATACATCAGTTTTGTCTTCTTGCTTCCCATTCTGTGTCCCACAAAAAAAGGTGAATGGGAAAAAAGAACAGAAAGCATAAATGTGAAAAGTTATGGTTTCTCTCACCAGCCTTTGCTACAGAGAAGCAACACTTTATTTCAGTGTTGGAGGTGATCTCAAAGGGAGACTTCCCATGTCTATCAGAAGAGTCCTTCAGAGGCAAAAGCTTGCAGTGGATCTGGTGTCCAGATTCAGGGCAGAGCACCAGTGGCACCAGCAGACTTCTCTGCGGGCCTGCAGATTCCTTCTTTCCAGCCTGTGCCCATCTCCTGTGGGCAGCAGGGTTTCTATTTAAGCTTTATTTGCAGGACAGTACATTTTTTTCCCCAGATGCTGTGATACAACTTGGTGAAGTGCTCTAATGACGAACACATTCATGTTAAGGCTGAACTGGTGCAGCCTTGAAGTAAGAAGGGGCTTCACCACGTTGCCTGGCTTCGGCTGCCTTCCCTGAGCTCAGGCTGTGTGGTTTCCTTTGATGTCTCTTCAGCAAACATTCTGAACTTGTTATTTTTCAGTGATGCTATCCCACTATTTAGCAGTCTCAGCCAAGATTGTGGGCCACGTCACAAACTGCAAATACGGGAGGCAGAAGAGAATCCCTGCACTGGATAATTCAGTCTAACCATGCAAGGCGTATAACAGGCGGATGGCCTTAAAAAAAACCAGAGTTGTCACATCTCACTATCTGTGCAATCAGAGACTGAAATTCAGAGAAATTAAGTGACTTGCCAGAGATCACCCAAGGAGGCATGCAGAGCAGAGCCTGTTCCTTCAGACCTAGTTTAGGTCCATAAACACAAGCATGTCCTATAGTTGACCCAATATAGGATCAATTATTCAGGCACTCAAGACATTTTCAGACCATAGTAGCAGCGCTGGGATTTGCTCCATCTAGATCTCATGGTTTTAGCGTCGAGATCATTCACCTGGAGAGAGAAGTCAGTGAAGCAAAGCCTCATTTTTGCTTTCATTATTTACGTTAGTGTTGGCCTTTTTGTTCCTGGGAGGCGTTTCTCTACCTGAAGTAGTCTTTCATCACCTAGAAGTTTTTCCTGATATCTCCTTTGGGGAGAAACGTCTTGAAAGCTCAGAAAAGGTCCTTGGTATTTGGCAGGTGGAAAACTTTTGCTCTGAAGGGAGGGATTCTCTTTTGCTTTTGTTTTCATCCTGTTATGCTGTGTCAGTTGCCTTGCTGAATTAACTGGTAAAAATCACTAATTTCCTCTCTTCCCTTGCTTTCTGCTTTTGGGGGAGGTTTTTGCACCATAACAAAAAAATGTCAGCAAGTGACAGAAAATGACAGTAACATATAAAATAACTAAAAGTATTAAATAAGTGGCCTTCAGCTGAGTGCATGCAGCTGTCAAAGCAGCCACGGTTTGCCTTGGCTACCAGAAGCAGTAGATGGTAGGGTAGGGAAAAAAAGGCAAGCTGTGCTTGCACTGTGCACCACTGGCTGCCTCCTTCCATCCAGGAAGGGGACATCATAAATCACTTTTGCCTACTCCCCTCAAGATTCGAGGAAATTATTATTTTTTAATTATTAAAAGAAAGTTGGTTAAGTTGTAAAGTATTGCTGGTTTAAAAAATAGGAAAGAAATGCCACATTTCTGTACAACCTAAATTCTGTTCCCTTGCGCTCTGTAATAGAGCTTTAATTACTCAGTCACAAGCTATTATTTTGATAGGATTCCTGTCTCATTCAGTACAAAAGAGGGTAGAGTTAAGGTTGCCTGGGCAACTGTAAATCTGGAGTTTTCTAACATTTGAATACTTGACTTTACGACATGAATAACATTTCTCTGAGTTTTATGTAACTTCAGAATTCATTATCTGCATCACATACCAAGGTGCATGACCATCAAGAACAGGTTTCAGTGGGCAGTAAGAACATAGATGAGGTCTCCTGCTTTCTGAGTGTGCACAAACTAAATGCAAGTAGTCATGATTAAGTTTATCTACCATGTCAGTACAAACAAATGTCGATTTATCAACAGGTCTGATTGAACTTTCATTAAATGAAACATTTAAGATTTTCATGGAAAATAGTATTCCAAGGTTTTAAAAACAAAATTAGGTTAGAAAAAAAGCCTTACTAATCAGCTTCTTTGTTCTCATTTCCAGGACCTATTAAGATGCAGAGTGTTGACATCAGGGATTTTTGAAACAAGATTTCAAGTAGATAAAGTAAATTTCCAGTAAGTCTGCTAGTAATGATTTGTGAATATCATACTCATTTTTAACAGCCTCATTCAGATGTCTGTGTTCATGTATGCATGGAATAGCAGGTTTAGGGTGGGAGTGAATGGTTTTCAGTTGTTTGATTTGGCTTTTTAGCTCTCTTTCCATAGGTCCCAGTAAAATTACCTCATACTTTGCAAAAAGAGCTTTTATTAGTTATGTATATTAGCAGTGCTCTATAGTAGGGTTGTGTGTGGCTGCTCGTAAAAACTGGTGCATTGGTATAGCACTATAAAATCATAAAATACCTTTGGAGATGAGAGCTCACAGAAGGCAATGGGAATCCTCTCTTCCTCCAGAGGGCTGCAAGCTCTGTGTTTGTCAAAGTTTTTTGCTGTATCTCTGTAAAACACCCATAGTCAGACTGGCTTCTCTCACCAGTTCTTGCCCACAAAGGTGGCGGTGCTGACAGGGCCAAGCTGCCTCCATGTCCTTCTCCTTACAGAGATGCCCTCTCCACACCACCCTTCAAGATACCCTGAAACCTGTCCTTGTTTATAGTATAGTAAGCCCAGCCTTACATGGACTGGAAAGGCCAACACTTGTCCTTGAAGAGTGCATTTCTCATTGTATGGGTTCAGTAGGCTTCTCCTGGCAGAGCGGGGCAGGTGGAGCAGTGCAGCTCTCTCTCTGATGCAGCGCAGCATCAGCAGATCTCTCTCTTGTCTTCAGGCAGAATTTTACTGCCCTTGTCCTTGGGGCTGTCAGATTTTTAAACTGAACCCTCGTGCTGTGCATGCTTCGTGTGATTTTTCCTAGTGCACATAAGTGATATAACATCCTATGGCTTTTTAACAGCATGTTTGATGTAGGTGGCCAGAGAGATGAGAGAAGAAAATGGATCCAATGCTTTAATGGTAAGTAAAAACATTCCATGTTTTATTTTGAACTTATTCTCTGAGATGTGAGCAGCTTAGTGTTCATATGCACACGCAGTATCTCACTAGTACAGGAGTCCAGTGTTACAAATAACTTTTTTATGCTATTTTTGGCCAATTGGTGGGTAATGGCACTGGTACCCTGAGGAGTATGTGCTGGGATAATGGAGATGTTCTATTCTCTCTCCTTTCTTTCCTTCTTTCTTTCTTTCTTGTGTTCTACACAGATGTCACAGCTATCATCTTCGTTGTGGCTTGCAGCAGCTACAACATGGTAATAAGGGAAGACAATAACACAAACAGATTACGGGAATCCCTGGACCTTTTCAAAAGTATCTGGAATAATAGGTAAAACAAACCTCATTTTCTACTCATCCTCCCCAGTTTAATTACAGTTCAACTCCTTTCAAAATAGGACTCCCCTTGCTGTAGGCTTAGATTGTTTAGTCAGAAAATACCCAGGTTGGGCCAGATCTCAAAGTGTCCCTGTGATGACACCCCTCCCTGGCAGGGGCTGTGGCACAGGGACAATGCACGTGGCATTTTCAGCATTCCTGCCAAAATGATGCAGGGTGTGGGGACAGCTGAGAAAGGGCAAGCCCCCCCAGGCTGGCTGCTACAAGGGAGGCAGGGGAGACCCTCTCCTGGCATCACTCTGCTGCTTGGCTGAGACCGAGATCCTCTGAGGAACATCTGATCTCCTCCTCAAATGCAGCGGCAGGAGCAGCTTGCTGTGCTTGTTCCTTATGCGGGCAGCTGCTCTCATAAGGATCATGTCTGACAGCACAGGGTACCTCCTCTGCCTTGGGGGAGGATCCTGCAGATCTCACCTAACTGGAACTGCCATTAAACCACCATTCTGCCACAGTGCCTGTAAATCGTAGGTACGTAACCAAATAGCAACGCAAATGGGCTCCTCGTAGAGAACAAGTAAAAACAACGTGCAAAGTAAGGTAATGAAGTTTTCAGCACATACCTGTGAGGACGCTCTGCAGTGAGAAGTGATGGAAGGTAGACTGAAGGAAGAATGTTAACTGCACATCCCAAGGCGCATTGTCACAGTGATGGATTAATTGGGGAAGAAAAGAGAGAGATTGTTTTCTTTCCATTCATCAGATGTCATACGGGCCACCCTAAAAGATGGGATATCTGTGTGGATGAACAGTAACTTAGAGCAGTCTGAGGGAAGGGAGCTTTCTAGATTTTTTTTTCTTTTTTTTCTTTATCACAACCAAATAAAGCAGACAGTAATGTCTGGTTATGAACTGTGGTGCTTCTAGAAAATGTCATCAGTTTCCCAATTTGATACCTAAAAGAGAATTTAGAAAAAAATTTTGAAAACTGCTCTCTTCAGCAGTGTCCACTACAGTTTTTATAAATGTGTTTACTGACCCTAGAAATATACCCACTAGCACAGGTGCAGACCAATCAAAACAATCATTTAGGTCATCTTTTTTTTTCCTGTTGAAGCATGTTCTACACTATTTCACACCCTGTCCACACAGGGATAGCCAGTAAATTTTCTGTCGATGTGATACGTTTTTGTTGATTAATGTGTCAGAGATAACACAAACATTTGGTTTGTTTTTGACAGGTGGTTACGGACCATTTCTATCATTTTATTCTTGAATAAACAAGACATGCTGGCTGAAAAAGTCTTGGCAGGGAAATCAAAAATTGAAGATTACTTTCCTGAATACGCGCATTATACTGTACCTGAGGATGGTAAGGTTTCCCCTGTGCTCGGATCAGGCCTGCTGGCATGGCCCAGCCCATAGCTCCTCTCTCTGTCTCTCTGTCTGTCTGTCACATGCACATTCACAGCACACATTGTTCCTTGACATGAGCTGCTGGTCAGGTGAGGAGCATGCCAGCAGCATGTAGCTCACAGGCACCCCAGTGTGGGCAGGGTCTGAAGGGGTTCCAGCTCCAGAGCACCTGCCTTCTCCTTTTGGGAAGAACCACCAGTCCCAGGACAGCAAAGCAGCCACACGTCTCTCCCCCTTGCCAGATGCTTCTGCCTGGGCCTCACACAGTGCTGAACTTTGTTGAGGATTCATGAGACTTATTTTGCAGCCATTCTGTATCCTCCAACACTGTAAATTTCTGTTTTTGAAATTCTGATGGGAAGCTCAGCAGGCCAGCAGGGGAACTTTAATGCAGGAAAACCACATCAGTAGATAGGAAGAGAGCTGTGGTGATGGAGCAATCAGTTTTTTATCTTCAACAAGTGCGATGATTCCTGCACCACAGTAACATATTGCAGGGGTAAACTCTGGTATTATGCCAGTTTTATACCAGGCAGAGGGCTCCCCAAACATCTCAGATCTCTGTCTAGCAAAAGTGGTAAAACTTGTACTTTCTGACCACTCTCCTCTGCCTTACCTGAGTGATGTCCCTGGCATGGTGCTTGCAGCCACCTGCTGGAAAAGGCTTTCATTCTCCATCAGCCACCACCAACAGCCTAGGTTACAGAGGTGAAGATGGTGCTAAGGTATTTTCAGCCTTCATTGAGGTCTGGAACTTCATGAGTGTGATTCTGAGTTTCAGGTGCAGAGGATAAATGAACTGTCCTAAAATCTGAGTTGGTCTGGCATCTGTTTTGTAATGCTAAGGGCTTCCAGAAGAAATCTTATCTTCATCATCCAAATTTCCCCTTCTCAAACATACACCACATAGACAGAGTTTGAGTGAATTTTCAGCATTTTTTAATAAGAAGCCAATTGTCAGAAAAAAGTAGCTTTTGGTATTTCTCAGTGGGATTTCACAGTGGGTATCTAGAGTGATCCAGAATATTCACACATGAAGCAGCTCTCTATTTTTAACCTGTAGTTGTTCACTTATTCTTCAATTTCAGCTGACATTATTTAAGGGCAGCAGCACTGAATTCTATGCAGCTGATTGTGCTGCTGCTCTATTTTTACCCCCAGCACTATGGATGAAAAATACGTTTCCATATTCTGATAAATTCTACCCTTTACAATATTATGTTTATAAGCGTCTGATTTTGGTATCCTAGATGAGAGATAACACTAAAAGGAAATAATTAGGTTATCTCTTCACTGTGTTGTTTTTTACACTTAGAGTAAATAAAAATTGCATGGCCTAGATAGTGACAAGTTCATCTGCCAACAAACAGGTAATACTGACCAAGAAGTCTCCTGCTCAACGAGAATTTAGTCCAAAACCCCTTGATGGGCAATATATCTGAAGTATTTTGCTGACTTGGGGCCTGGAAATAAAATACATTTTTAAATATATCAAAAGATCTTTCAATGCTATCATTTTTTCCAAGTGTAATCTTGGACTAACCATTTTTAAACCCACATTCCTGCCTGCAGAAGCTTTTCTCAGGAGACGCTGTTCTGCTGCAGAAACTGAACAGCTCAGCTGCTTTTTCTAGTCATATTTTCTGATAAAAGCTAAACCCTAACTCCCACTTGTTTTAAATCTATATGAACAAACTTGTGGATGTGAGTAAGCCTTTTTGTGATATGACCAATGACATTGTTGCAATGATTTCAGCAATTTTCAGGTTCCTAAAATACATTGTATGCACAGTCAGGTTTACAGTACTCTTCATTTTAGAATTACCTACTGGAAATCTCCTCTAGTATTTAACATTTCAATTTCTGTACTGAAGGGCTACTTCCTCCTTATTAAATCTTTTGTTACGAGTAGATGATTCTTTGGTTTTCGTGTTTCTGATGTCATTTGTTTTTAATTGAACAGCAACACCAGATGCAGGAGAAGACCCCAAAGTCACAAGAGCCAAGTTCTTTATCCGGGATGAGTTTTTAGTGAGTAATTTTCATCTTATGTGTGATTCTATCATAGGAAATACTGACAGATGGCATAGTTTATTTAGGGAAAACTGATGGGGTTTTGCAGAAAGCTAGAAGGAGAGGACAACGTCTGGCAATTCCCTAATTCTTTTCAGCTGCCCATCTTGCAGAACCTTCCTCAGTGCTTGCACATTTTTATGCCCATTTTATATAAAGTCACCTGCCATGCAAACTGTCACACAGTAAGTGCTAGTGCTTAGAATGGTCATGTACCGTCCATGTGTAAACAACTAGGCTTTCTTACTTTTATCCTGCATTCCTTCAAGGAGTTTGGCAGTGGTCAGCTGACAGCAGGAATTTAAAAAAAAAAAAAAGAAGAGTTTTTATGCTTAAGTAAGTTTTCTGGTATGCCAGTTAGGAGGTTTGCCTCACCTTAGGACTGGTGTCATGGCCCTACTGAGGCATCATAAGAAAGTTTCCTTGTCTATTTACATTTTTCTTGGAATTAAGATTTCCTCTATGGCTGGAGCTGAAGAGGTGGTTTTTACATTTTGAAGGTGAAAGCAGTTGTCAGGCACACAATCACAGCTCAGCTCTGCTGTCAGAAACAGAGAGTTTAATCCAGTATCACTTGTGGCTTCACTCATTCTGAGTTGTTCCCACAGTGCAGAGCAATAACAGAGCCCAGAACCAAAGCTCATCCATCATGCCCTACTGGTAGAAACTATGTGTGTGTTTGAGATAACAAAATGAGTCGTTAGAATTAAGAATTTTAAAGTCATTATGCATTTACGAGCATTGTTAGGATTTACAGCTGTTGACGCACCAAGAAAGAAGCAATTAACTGTATTCACACTTTGGGGATTTCCAAAGTTGCCACCTTAGCCTTCCAGATCCTGAGGAAAAATGTCAGGTTGCACTGTGTTAACGTAAGAGTTACCAAAAAAACTCGCTTCAAGACAAATCTCTCCTGCAGTAATGCTGGAATCCTGTGAAGCAGGTGATGGTATCTAGTCTGGAAGGAGAGTGGCTCTGAGAGATGAGTTATGGGGAAGTTAGGGTGAAATTCCCCACCTTTTATCTATTTTCATTATTTAAAAAACATATCGGGGCGAGGTCCTTACCTGCCGTGACTCACTGGCATTACAGAAGGAGGCCACCTATGAAGCAGGGAGGGGAGGGGGTGTAGGCACTGCAGCCACATGAGAAACTCCTCTGGCTGCTGGGGCAAGGGAAGCACTTGGGCTGGGGCCAGCAGCTGCCAGGCAGCCCTTGGAGCTCGGGCGTGGGGCCGGGACAGCTTCTCCCTCGTTTCCCTGCAGCTGCCGCAGGTTTGGCAGAGAGCATCTCCTCCGTAACGAGTCTGTCTCCCGGCTTTGTGCTTGGTTTGTCAGTGTCATGGGACGCAGGGATGGAGTCATCCAAACCGTTGCTTTGAACTCTGGGGCTGTTGGAATTGAGAGTCTTGCAAGCGACCCCTCCCACAGAGGGTCTGACCAGGCTGTGTGTGCTCTGAGTAACGTGGCCATGCCTGGAGAGGACGAGGTGGGAGAAGGCCAAGTAGAAATGGTCACTTCCAGTTCCATGGGGTCAGGGACAAAAGGCTGAGGTTTCAGAGAGGGAGTGATAAAGGGTGCAGGAGAAATACAGCCTGGCAGGGATCTGATGGCCTTAGCCATGTGCCAGGAAGAAACGGCCTGTGTTTTCTACCTGTGTCTGCCTTGGCTTTATATTTTCTTTCCAGACTTTCTTGATTTATGACCTTTTCCTTGTCCCACTCTGTTAAATTTTCAGGCATGATTCAGAGAAACCTGGGTTTATTATGCTTTATTGTGATTTTTATCATGGTAGCAGGTCTGCATAAGCCATGGTTATGTGTGACAATCACCACCATGGTGCTGCACCCCTTAAAACTGCCTGGCTGTAGGAATGGTAGGGGCAAATTTAAAGCCTGTACTTTGAGGAATTTTAGTAGGAAGTTAAAATTGACCACATTTCCAATAACTATTGCTACACAGTAGTATATGAGGATTGGAAAGGTAGATGTCAGCTCATGGTTTCAGGGCTGGTGTGGGGGCTGTGGCCCCTCGGGGTTGGGCAGCAGGGCTGGGATCCATCGGATATCAGTCAGGATAGGGAGGGATGGCTGGACCCAAGCCCAGCCAGTGCCTGCACTTCAGGGCTGGGATCTAAAGGGCATCTCCTGGTCCTGGAAATGTATCTTGTGGGAAATCCTCTGCCCTTCAGCTCAGGCACATCCTTTCTCCTCCCAGACTCTTCCTGGAGGCAGCGTGTGTGCGCTCCTTGGTGAGGCTGCTCCCCAGCCCCGTTTTGGTGTTTTGCACACAGGGCTCTCCAGCTGCTGATGTTTTGTTTGAATACATCCCCAGCGTGACCCCTGTTAGAACAGTGGCATGGCTCCTCTGGTTCCTGTCCTGCTGGTTTTTACAAAACCTGCATCTGGGAGGTGAAGGAGCTGCTGTTCAAACACACAGAGCAGGCTTCCTCGAATTTGTGTGTCATCCTGACCCCTGCAGTGTAGGGATGCCAGTATTAAATATTCCCGCCTGGAAAGCAAATGTTCTTTCATTAGTGTCCTAGGGGATTTTTTTTTTCCCCTGTGAACTGGTGCTGAGTAACACACTACTATTCAAAGTGAGTTTCGAGTAGGGGTGGTAATTCTGCATTTATCTTCAAATGAGAGGACTGCAAGAGCTGTCAGGTGACAAAAACAGACAACCCCCTAATATTTTGAAAATACATCCTTTGGCATGCTATGTAGGTAGCCAGGTGTCACCAGAACACTCTGGGCAGCTTATAGCCATAGACGTGAGTGCAGTCAATGCATGGTAAACACAAGCAGACAGTTATTAGTATTTTTCATGACAGTAAGCCTTGAACAAGGTATTGAGAATAGCGTGGTAAGAAAATAATTTTTAGACTGTGTATGAACACCCCTGTGTAAGCAGTTTTGAATGTGTAACGTTACCTAAATTACCTGAAAAAAATCTGCAGTTTCTTGTTGATCTAATTACGTAAATCATGGTTTCTAAATGTCTGTAGTTTTGCATATAGGTAGTTTCAGGTATTCAAAAGGTCAAATCTACATGTAAAATAAATCCTGTGTTAAAAATATATAGCGTAGCCAGAGTGAGATAGAACACTGTCTTTTGTTGTTTAGCCGGAGTAATTTATAACAAAATTTAGAAAACAGTTATAAAAATTATTATCCTAAAAACTGACCTTCTGCTTTCATGACACTTCATTTATATTCCTACAAGATAATGATTTAGAATGGATTTATATTTGTCAGTCCTATAGTAATACAGAACAAAAATTGGGTTTTTTATATTTTTTAAGATCTTGTGGAATTTTAACAAGATAACCATGGGCAAAGTGATGCTGGAGCTTTAAGTTAGAACCTAAAAAGATGTGCAGTAGCCTTGAGAACATGCAGTTCTGCATGGTCTGACATTTACTGGATTTGTGCATGCTTTATTACTCTATGTGAACCCAGCCACTCTGGTGATAATTCCACCAAATTCTGGGCTCAATGATGGTACCAAGCCTTCAGCTGGCTTGATAGGTGCTCTAAGTGAAGGTAACCTGAGGGGCCCTCACACGAGAAGCACAAGCAGTAGAATGCTGTTCTCTGCCACTGCTGGCTCCACAACTGGGAGGGTTTCAGTTTTGTGTTGCTGATTTAAAACAAGAATTCAAGAACTTGCCACATGATGGCACCAAAAAAAGAAGAGAAAATAATTCCCGGGGCAGCTGCATGGCAGGCTGCACAGCTGTCAGCAGCACAGATTTGGCTGCACGGTGATGTGCAAATGGCGACAGCCTGTGCAGCTGAGGATAGCATCGGTGGCTCCCACAAAGAACACCTGTCCTGACCCCGTAACAGTATCCATAACACTTTGTAATCTTCATTTCAAATTTGTCATTGAGACTGGACCAGACCACAGCCCTCCCTTCTTTTTGTTTACTTTTTTTAGTGATCTATATACAGATTTCCCAGGGTTCTTGGTTCTCCGTAAGTCTGTAGACTGCTGAGATGTGAAACTTCTCATGGCATGGCACCTGACTCTTTTTTATTTTGCATCCCTCTTTCCACAGAGGATAAGTACGGCGAGCGGAGACGGCCGGCATTACTGCTACCCACACTTCACATGTGCAGTGGACACAGAAAACATCCGCAGAGTGTTCAACGACTGTCGAGACATCATTCAGAGGATGCACCTCCGCCAGTACGAACTCTTGTGAGGGGGATCACCGTGGAACCTGTGGTTTTAAATTCTTTGCTCCTTACTCTTTCTCTTGATACTACCCCACACAGGGTGGAAGAATATACTATAGAAATGTCAGTCTCTTCACTTTGTTTACTTTTAATTGTTTAACCTTAAAGCTGATTTGAAGCAAGTTTGGGTTATTTTCCCTTCATGCTTTTTGGGACTATTTTTGTGCTTTATTTTGACATGCCACTTCTTCGTCATTCCACTAAGCCCTTTGGCTACCTCTGTTCCCTTAGGTTTTGTTTTTTTTAAACTGAACGTGACCTGCTAAATTTTTTCCAGCGGGTTAACCTCAGTTCAGACCGGTATGTCAGCTGGATGACACTGAAGTCATACCTATCCCTCTGTGTGGGTTTCCTTTTTAACATGATATTGAAGAGTACTTGATGGGTGAAAAAAAGATTAATGCACTTTGTATCAGGTTATTAAATACTGTTGAGGAAGTAGACACACAATGTAGCAGCACCACAATATTTATTACTCTGTCACAGTTTTTAGCATTTCTGAGTTGCAGGTCAACTGATAAAGTGACCTCCTCTTTTAAGCCGTTACTGGCACAGGAAGTAGAGTAGATAATGAGAGGAACAGTGAAGACAAAGCAATTTTTCTGGGGTTTTGGAGCTAAGTGTCTCTGCACACCTCAGGCATTTGAATTACAGCTACTTTTCAGCCTGTTGCATCTAGGCAGAAAATTTACCACCCTCACTTATGTTATTTGTGCTGTCCACAAATGATCCTTTTAGTTCTGATCATTCTTGGACAACAGTCCTCTCCCTATATATATTTTTTTGTTTTACTGCTGGTTTATTATATTGTACAGACTGTAAAATGTAATATTATTTTGTACAACTTTATTGAAGAAAAATACTTGTAGAAGATCTTTGTGCCTTGATTATGGCTGTACCTGTAAAATGAGCTAAGATGTAAGTATGTTTTTGATTGCGCTGTACAGCTTGATGTCAACCTTACCTGCAGCAGTGACTGGAGGTAAGAACTTTATCTGTAGAGTTTAGGGGTTTTTTTCTGGTTTATATAAAAATGCTCTTTAGTATAAAAATTATAAATTATGCAAATTAACCACTTACCTTTCCAAGTAAGGTATTACAGTCACCGGATGTTGCAGCAAACATGCCTTTCTCTTTTGAAGTCTCAGCTTTAAAACATTGGAATTCATTCAAGTGTCCAAATTGCAACCTGGTGTTGTTTTAATGGGAACCAAGAATTTTTTTTTCTTTCTTTTTTTTTTCCTTTTTTTTTTTTTTTTTTTTTTTCCTTTTTTTTTCTTTTTTTTTTTTTTTTTTTGTCCTTTATATTTAGAAAATATGTTTGGTAATTCTTTGGTCATTCATAGAATTTCACAATTGCACAGACCGATTGTGAATGTGTAAAGCACCATTATATAGAGCTCTTCAATCTTTGTACCAACAGCGGCTTTCATTGTGCAAGTAAATAGCGAGAAAGAAGATAAGAAAAAAAAAAAAAGGTGTATAAACCCTTGTGTCTGGCCTAAGAGAATTACAAGATGACATTTTTATTTCTCTTTTAATAAAGAGACACATTAGAAAATTGTTTTATTTTAAATATTGTAGAATCAAAATGTGTGAATATTTCTCAAACTTGAATAATTTATGCAAATGACATTCTCAAAACAAGTTGTGGTACAGTACAATATATAAAAAGCAAGAATTGCTGTAGCAATAAGGCATGTCCTTTTTAGTAACTATAACACTGCTTTATATTTTATACATAGGTGTTTTATGTCTGTGACTATATACTTTTCCTGTGTCCAAGATAACCTGTACAAATGTCTAAAATTACAGTTGCAATAACAGAAACCTAGAGAAGTGTTAGACTACATTACTTTATAGAGTGTTTTACCACACTTCGGACCATTCCCCCCACTTCATTTTAAATTTAGGGAGAGATGAAGAGCTAACACAGTCCCTACACTGGCATATAAATCAGCAGGTTTTATTAACTTTTTACTGTATTGTTGTTAGTTATAAACCCAAATCAGTCATCTTTTTAAAATCAGACTACAGTCCAATTGAGAACTTGTTTCCAGTTGAATATAAACCAGTCCCATTTTAGACACTATAATATGACCATTTTCTCTTCCCAGAAATCTGTATGTTCAATTTAGTCATATTTCCCAAAAAGTGAAAGGCTGGGTGGAATAAGCTAATAGTAAACAAAATTCCCAAAATTCTCTTATTTCTCATGCCAAAGAAAGTAATAGAATGAATAACAAAAGATAGTATTTTTTTTTAAACTAGTCCCAGCCCAGGAGTTCAGCGCAGAGCTCCCAGCCTCTGCAGGAACATCAGCAGGAAAACTGGTCCTGGTGTGAAGTAGTCCCTCTGTTTTTTCTGGGGTGGGTGGGTGGGGAGCAGCAGTAGGTTTGTCCCACCTTCCCCCACACACTGACAGACACTGAGCTCAGATTTTATCTTTGTGGCACAGCTGGTGGCCTCTGCCTCCCCACAGAGGAGCTAGTGCAGTTCAAAATGTTACACTACACTAAAGTCAACAGAACTTGTGGAATGTAAAATAAGGCGCATTCCTATCCCTGGCTGTAGACTGAGGGCCAAGGCATAGGATGATGTTACTGCAGCTGTATTTGACCTTCCTTCTTGCAGGAGATCGGCAACTGGAGGGCCCCTCACCACACAGATCTCTGGGATGCAATAGGGCCCTCTTTTTTTAAGCTCATCATAGCACATCTTTTTGAAAGCAGCAGCTGGAGGTGTCACCCCAATTTTTTTTAAGCAGTTTTCAAGTGTGTATCAGCAAACTGGATCCTGAAGCTTCTTCCCCTTGTTGTCTGGTAGATGGATAACTGCAAATTATAGTCAGCTAACAATTTACTGTGTCAGGAACCAGAAGATTTCTTGTCCCAAACCACAATCCCTTACACACGACACTCTAAAAAGGTTACGGAAATCTGCATCTCTCAGTGCTGATGCATCCAGATTCTGCCTGACCCTGACAAACACAAGTATGACATTTGAAGGGCCATGCAGCAATAAAACAGAGAAACGTTTCCAGTTTGCAAGATTCAGCCTCCACCAGGGTAAGACACAAGTGCAGACAAGTGATGAGGCTATAGGATTTACATAATGTACAGTTACACTTTTAATATACATATTTGATACAAAAATTATAGCAGGAAAAGGACTCATTTGATTGTCGAATACAGTATTTTTGTACAGCATGAAACGTTCATTTCAGTTAATTATTTATCCTGTAGTAGTCATATCAGCTGTATAGGACTTCTATGGTATGTGTAAATGCAACCTGCCTTCAGACTAGCAATCAAATTAGGTCATTTGCTGGCATGAATATAGTCTGATGTTTGACTGTTCTCAGCTTTGGTATTTCAGTGACTGAATGCAGATGTCTGGCTCTTCATACTGCTTTATGCTTACTGATTAAACGCTGAGCAAAATAAAATGGTGGAGTGAGAAGCTGAACATGAGCTAGCACCAGGATCACAAGCAGAGCACCTGCTGCACAGTAGATAGTGAAGACTCTGCTCTCAAATGGAAGGAAGCATTTTTGGAGAGAAAAGTCAGTTGGTGTTATGCTGCCCTGGAAAAGAAATGAAGACTATCACTTTGCTGTGTTACAGTGGGTTCTGAATCAGGAGTGAACACCACAGCTGTCAGATCTCCAATTTCTAAATCCCTGTGTTGGGTGGCAAGGGTTGGGGCCAGTTTCCTAGTACCAGTGCCTTCTCCAGGGGGCTGAAGAGTCCATACCTTGTGGTGCTGGGCACTAACTGGAATATTCACCAGGCCGACACTAGCCCAGAGGCCAATCTTCCCATCTAGCATAAACAGAGAGCTGGGCTCCTCATCTGATTTGCCTTTAAGAGAAGCCTAACTTTAGCTGCTGTAAATCCACCTGGAAGAAGCCTTTCCAGGCTAAAGTTAGGTTTTGTGAATGTGCCCCTTCCTCCCCCAAGCCCTCCTCCTTACCCAGTACATGCTGCAAAAACACATGTTGGCTAATCCAAATTAGGAATAGGAACTTCAACAACAAAGTACTTTGTTGGGTTTTGGCTTGACTTTGCAGTTTAAATTAAAGTTTACAGCGGATCGAGGCTGAGGAGTTAAAATGGCAGTGAAGAGGATGCAACTTTAATTAGCCAACCTCTTGTTTTGCAGTGAAGATGCGCTGTCTGGCGTGTGCAGAGTGTATGTGTAGTTTGAAGGCAGCTACTCTCAGGAATATGGAATAAACAGAACTACTTTCAACAACAAATATTAACAGTTGCTTAAAATTAATTTAAACGTTTGGAGTTATCTGTGTATTAAGCAGCCTAAACTCAACAGCAGTAAAACATACATAAAAGATTTCCCCCTCCAAGGCACAGACTACTCTGTAAACAGATTGTAGGTTTTGCTTCTTACTCCGAGTTTCTAAGAGTTCTGTTTAATTTTTGAACTGGGGAACTAATTGATTTACCTCTAAGGATATACTGAGCACTGGAACTGCCTGCACAAGCATAACCAACACACTGTATAAAATGTGAATTGGCAATGAAGAGGCAGACTGTGGGCACGTCACAAACACTTTCACTGCATTAATGCACACGTTTGAAAACCATGATCACCATGCAAAAGGGTTTGAGGTGGATACAGTCTTGTTTTCATAGTTGGTAAATCAGCCAAGCCAAACTGATCTTTCTACTGTTCAGTGCACAATACTGATTATTTTTACAAGTCAATAGTTTACAGTGCACCTTCTTTCTAAGAAAATGTACCCAGATACTAATTAGGTCTTTAACAGCATTGCTTTGTACCACACAGAACATGTGGCTCCCACAGATGTACTTTATAAAGTGGATGCAGTGTACTGAGTGGGTTGGGTGGGTAGGCAATTTTTTTTTTATTATTTTTCGTTTTTACAGGTAGAATCAGTTTTAAAATATAGCTGACTGCCATGTTGATTTATTTATGAAAGTTATCTGACAAAAATAAAAAAAAATTAAAACTTACCATGATGAAACTAGGATTGTTTCTATTCCTCCAACTGAATGATGGGACGCTGATTTCTGGAATCTTCCCCACGTGCAGCACTTCACAAGCACTATGAGTGTGCCCACTGAGAATCAAACGGGGCTGAAACCACCATAGCAGCTAGAAGGCAAAATGGTGAAGCATAAAAATTAAGTCACAGCTAAAAAGTAGTTGAACTTAAAACCCACCTCCTTTTTTTTTCCTATGAACAGAGTGAAATTATGGCAATTCTCATATTCTTACAAAGTGTTTTCTGTAAATTTCTGTTTTCCAGTAAGAAATACATTGGTATTGCAATATCAATCACACCCATTTGGCCCTGATCCCAGGTACTGGGCTTTTTTTTCTTTTTTTGTCGTACAGATCAGAAGAACAAAGGCAACAACTTGCTGAGGATGCCGCAAAGAGAAGAACTTTGGGTTTAGTAAAGCAATGCTATTTTCTTGTTTAAGAAAGAAGTTTGTACTGACAGTCTTTGAGTGAAGACATTTATGCAGAAGGAAAGAAATAACAACCGTTAAGTTTTTAGGGAATACTTTAAATTTTCTTGTAGTTACTAACTCAGCAAAAACGATGCTTTCCAAGTGCTGGAAAACAGTGGCTTCTTACCAGGTCTGTCAATAATTTACACAGTACAGAAAGTACAGAATGCTGAAGTGGAGGTAATGGTGCCACAGCAGATTCTAGAGTGCCAGGACTTAGGAGCTGTACCTGGGAAACCTGGCAGGACCAAGGCCCTGATGGTGAGGATCCTCAGGGGAGCAGCTCTAACAAGCAGCCTCTCACAGGCCTCGTTAGACGGGAGCAGCTGTGCTCTGTTTGTCTCAGCCAACAGCCTTACCACAATTTTTTAATCCATTTATATCTACACTCATGTCCCCCTCTCACCCACCCACTGCCACTCAAGTTCCCAAGAAATCAAACCTTCTGTGATGCCTCTTCAGACAGTACATCATACTTTTCTTTAAAGGGGATGTTTTTCTCCTCTGGAGGAGCAGAATCTTCTCCAGTGCATTCAGCATCACTTTTCCGATAAAGAGGGTAATGCTGGGAGTAATTAGAAGTAAGGATCAGTTGTTAATGATCCAGCGTTTCTGGAACAGTAATAAATCCACAAAAGCAACATGTCAATATATTGCCTCACCCCACCGCTAACACACCTGTAAAAGGATGGGTTCTGAAGCTGGAAGCTTTTCCACATCACTGCATCTTTTGTTGGAATGATTCAGTTTCTGTGAAAAAAAACAAGCCATAGAAGGGTTGGTGAAGGCAATTAAGCAATAGCTATGTTTTAAGGGGCTAGGGGGGCGGGGTTGTTGTTGGTTTTGGTTTTTTTGTTAAGCGGTTTAGCTCAGAGTAGTGTTGAAATACTACCCACTGTGTGAACTTCTAAGAGTTTTACTGTGGACTGGTGAAACTCCCCATTCTGTACACGCTGTAAATATAGCTGTGCTCTTTCTGACTGCAGAAAGCAGCAGCAGGATCTCTGCACCAACAAGGCAAAGGAGTTTGAGGGCAGCCCAAGGGAGATAGAGTCTGGCAGTTTTTCCCCTGGAAGATGGTTTCCTGATTGACCAGCCCAGTCAGTCATGCTGCCTACTCTGCATCCAGTCAGCCTATGAAAAAGGGAAGAGGAAGGAAATACAAGAAGCAATTGGATATGATGAAAAAATACGATTAAAACACTACTAGGCTATGAGGAAAGGACTGCAGTAGAATCAGGAAACTAAAAGAATATGCTTGAAGGCTATAAAACAGAATAATATCCATAAATATAAATGCAGGATTATGTATCTGGAATCAAAGGGAGGGTTACAGAACTTCTGCCATTCCTCGGAACAGAGGAAATGACACTACTGGCAGCACGGACAAGGAAGCTGACACCTTAAGTGCAAAGCAACACTGTTAATAGTTAAGTAAAAGTGGTTAAGAGGGCTATGAGGGGGAGAAAGACTTGCTAACGAGTTGCAATGTGAATTGGAAGCAGATTTTTTTCAGGAGAGTCTGGTTGTATCCTGGCTATGCTACAGTATCAGTATTCCCGTTGTGGCAGAGGAGTCACTGGCTGTAATCACGTCTTTAATAATCGCTTACCTGCTGGGAGCAATTCAGTTTGTGAGAAAGTGCCACAAGTTTTTCCTCTGAGGTACGGCAGACAGCACAGCCGTCGCCCTCCATGGCTACACTGTTCACTAGGACAAAGCTGGAAAATACCAGGGGTGGGCAAAGAGAAGTGGGGACAACAGGAAGGCACTTGTTCATGCACACGTGTGGGATAAACCTCATTTTATAAAATGCAAGTGTTCCTAAGTTGGACATAGCTCAACAAAAGAGCAGAATGTAACAGCTCCTGAAATCATGTGCCATAAACCCTCCTCTGAGTATCTGTACCATAGCCATGGCTCTGCCTGGCTGGCTCCTTTATACAGTTGTTAATTAGGTTGCACAATGTACCTTATGCTTTATGTTTACACTTCAAGATTTTTTAAATATTTTAATGGATAATTAAGTTGTATGCTAGTGGAATGTTAGAAGTTCATCACTAAATTAAATTCTGAGGCAAAGGAGAACTTGCTTCTCTCCCCACACAGTTCAGACCTCAGGGACAGAATTTGAAACATTAGATTTCTTCAGAACAACTGAAAAGCAGAACCGCACTGTATTTGGGTGTCTACCCTGAACAAGCTTCGTTTTGTACTTTGCAGTCTCTGACACACAAAACAGGATTTTATTCTTAATAGAAGGTCTCCCTGTAGACTTCAAATCAACTTTGAATTTCCGCCACAAGATTCATACACATTTAGTCACACATTCAGCTTGAGACACATCCTCAGTTCAATTCAGTCCGTTTAAAAGACAAAAATGAGCAGAATGCCTTCACTTAAGAGATACTAGTCAATAGTAAAACAAAAATTAATTCTTTTAGCAAATTAAGCTGCTTCTGTACCACAGATTTGTTGTAAAATAGTTTATCTAGGAATGTTTCATTAATAGTGCAGCTCATTGCAGTTAATGGATACCAGACATGCAATCTGCAACTGCATGCAAGAATTCTGCTGTGCTGTTTTATCAAAGGAGACATGGAGATGTTCTTTAATAATTATTTTTTAAACAGCTGAAATACGTATCCTGAGGACCCCACATCTGCATGATAAGCAACAGCTTTATACTGAGCATTCACGAAGCTCAGAGATCTTCCTAAAATAGACATAGCCATTTCCAGACCCGTTCAGAATTTTTAATAAAACATTTATAATGTTTGCTTAATTAAGGGAACCAGTGTAAACCTGTAGGTTTTGAATCTCACATTTCCACAAGTGAGTACAACCCGAGGGCACACGTGCCAAACGCAAGAGTGGCAATGGGCCTTCCCTTCCTAAATCTGAGACTTAAACACCTTTCCACAGACCCAGTACAGCATTCCCTCAGCAGGTTCCTGCATGGTGTCTGGAGGTGACAGGGCACACAGCAGGCAAGTGCAGCCACGGGGACGCAGCCGGGAGAACAAACTGCACCGAGGTCTGCGCCAGGCCAAAACCAGCTTGTGCATTATTGCCCCACCTTGTGGGAAAACTGCGCACACGCAACTGCTGTGTTCTCGAATTCCTCAAACAACAGTTGACTCCTTTAATCTGCAGAACTTATTAAAATTAATGAAACTGCTAATTTGTAAACACAGAGGAGGTTAGTTCATGTTTCGTTCTGAATCCTGCTATGTTTACAGCCATGGCTCATTACCAGCTGCAAGGAAGTATAAAGGCACACCAGAGAAATGGATTCTGACTCCACAGTACTTTTCCATTTAAAAGGAAATTGTTACAATTTACATAGCTCTAAGTACAGCTTCCTGTCCATATCAAACTACAGGTTTGTACAAAGTGTTTGGGGTTTAACACATCATAAGGCAGATAATTTTTAAAAAAGGCTCTAGGTTAAGCATTCCCATACTATTTCATTAGAAACAAATTAAATATACTCACTTTATTCCTTTCCGAGTTATCAGCTTTCCTGAAGTAAAGTTGAAAACCTTTTCAAATCGATTTACCTTGTAAGTAGTCATTCTGTGTCACAGAGCAAAAATACAACTGAGGTAAGAAATTGCCACTGGAACTCCTGACACAATTGCTTTACAGTCTGTTGACCATTCATGCAGGTTGCTGCTCCATTATCCAGCTCACACAATCATTCAGGAAACTCACAGGGATGCTCTGACACCCTTGTGTCGTCCTGCCCTTCCCATCAGTGCAGAGTGAGGGCACTTACACTCTTCTGTACTAACGGGAGTGGAAATATGCTCAGGTGCCTTTCTAAGGAGGAGGCCCAATACAAGGGAAAGCAGCTTCAAGAATTCCATGTCCATGCAGAAGGATCAGCTCTGAACAACCCTCATATGGTCAGAGAAGCGTAAACCTCTTTAGTGCACAGGCCTTACTCTAAATTACGACCCTTTCTAATTTGATCATGATCAAAAAGTTTCCGTATAACCACAAAACAAGTCCCTCAGTCACAGCACCAGTTGCTGTGGGGATGCTGACACTTCATTCTTGGCACTCGTATTCCTTTCACTGAAAGACTTACTCGTAATGAAATCCGATGTCATGATTCCCAACGATGGCCACCAGCTCCGTAGAAACTGGATACTTGAACATTTTCCGAAATCTCCTTACGTCGTCTGCCCAGGCCTGCAGGAAAAAACAAAAGAAGAAATTAGTGCTGTTCCACAGCATCAAAGGGGACCACTGGTTTTGTAGTGGGTTTGCATGGCGAGGTTTTGGTACTGGGAGTGCTGCAGGGGTGGCGTCTGTGGGAGCCTCCTCCGTGTCCTACAGAGCCAATGCCAGCTGGCTCCAAGATGGACCCACTGCTGGCCAAGGCTGAGACCATCAGTGATGGTGATAGTGCCACTGGGATAACAGAATTAGGAAGGTGGCAGAAAACTCTGCAACTGTGCCCAGAGAGAGCTGTGTCCCCGTGGCTGCACTTGCCTGCTGTGTGCCCTGTCACCTCCAGACACCATGCAGGAACCTGCTGAGGGAATGCCGTACCGGGTCTGTGGAAAGGTGTNGGAAGGCCCATTGCCACTCTTGCGTTTGGCACGTGTGCCCTCGGGTTGTACTCACTTGTGGAAATGTGAGATTCAAAACCTACAGGTTTACACTGGTTCCCTTAATTAAGCAAACATTATAAATGTTTTATTAAAAATTCTGAACGGGTCTGGAAATGGCTATGTCTATTTTAGGAAGATCTCTGAGCTTCGTGAATGCTCAGTATAAAGCTGTTGCTTATCATGCAGATGTGAGGTCCGCAAGAGAATTTGTGAGAGGAAAAGCCCTGCAGTCACCAAGGTCAGTGAAGGAGGGTCTCTTTTGTATTTTCTCTTCCCTCTCCAGCTGAGGAAGGAAGTGATAGGGCAGCTTTGTTGGGCACCTGGCATCCAGCCATGGTCAGCCCATCACAAGCATATAACACAGAAGCACAAACTGAGATGTTTACATTTTGCAAGTTTTATATGAGGGGCAAAACTGTCAAGGTACTTCCAAAAATGAAGGAGAATCACAACATTTCAATTCCTATCTAAAAGACTAGAAACTTCTACCAACAGGACAACTGTAGCAGTATTAAACAAAGCCTTGCATACCTAATGTGCTTCCTTCCATTACCCATTTCCTTCAAAAAATCCTCATTTTTTGAAATAAGAGAGCTGATGATGTCATACCTGAGGTGAGCTCCATTTTCCTTCATCAAATACATCTCCCAGAATAAAAACAATATCTGGCTGCAGTAACCATAAGGCAGTTTGGAAAGATCTCTCCATTTGCCATTCCCTGAAAGAAAAGTACAGAACCAGTTATCACTGCCTTACCTGTGGATCCTCAGCTCTGAATACACAGACACAGCCTGGCAATGGGAGTGGGAAAATGGCTTCTACACATTGAAATATGAAAATATATAACGAAATTCAAATTAAATACTTAGAAATCAGGTGTAAGGACAGTAGGTGCATCTTACCTGGTAGGTAATTCCACCACAATACAATCGGGACCAACACATTCAAGAAGTAATATCAGCTTGTTTATTTTTGCATTACAATTCTAATGAATTGCTGTTTAATGGAACAGTGGATTATTGTTCCATTAGCTACTACTAAAAAAATTAATAATTACCTTCTTAGCTTATCAAACCAATGTCCTTTGATTTCACCAAGTAGGTGTGTATCAGCTAAAATTATGGCCTTTAGGACTGAAGCTGAAGTCTCTTTTTCACTCATGTGAGCTCCACCTTTCAAATCTGGCCATCGGCATTGAAATATTACCACGTAGTAAATTAAAAATTCACAAAATATTAACACTGAGCTGACAAAGCACACAAGTTTCAGCAGAAAACAGAGCCTCCTCTTCAGAGGGAGATTCTTGACAGTGGTCGAGCTAGAACTCAGCATTGCAGTACCACATATGACAATGGTTCAAGTTCTCCTCTCTTGAATGAAAACAGTTTGGGCTACTCAAAGGATCACGTCGGGCTTTTTGTCAGCACAAAATCCCTGTGGAGAAAATACAAAATAAAATAGTCATTAAGTCAGCATTCCCTGTGGAAAGCTACCATGCAAGGCCTACAGTGTTAGCTTCTTGTCACCCTGAAAGGCTTGGGAATATGTAGTTGACCTAAAGTGTAAAGTTCTGCTCCAGGCACACGGACGGCCAGCTGAGCAGAGAACTGCACTCGCTCCCGCCAGCATCAAGAGGAGCAGATTACAGCCAGCCAGGATCTTGGTGTGTGATGCTTTTTTGAGAACTTTACAGTGAAAACACTATGAGTGGGGGTCAAAGGTAGGTAAAGACAGAGCTTAGCTTGAGCAGCAGCTGCAACAAAGGAAAAAAAATCCGTTAGGATCTATTAGGTTGGGAAAGAACCCCAAGACTGGGTCCAAGCCTTAACCCAGCACTGCCAAGTCCACCACTAAACCGTGTCCCTAGGTGCCACAACCATACATCTTTTAAATACCTGCAGGGCTTGTGACTCCTCCACTTCCCTGGGCAGCCTGTTCCAATACAGGACAACCCTTCCAGTGAAGACATTTTTCCTAGTATCCAACCTAAACTTCCACTGGCAAACTTGAGGCCACTTCCTCTTGTCCCATCACTTGTTATTTGGGAGAACACACCACCACCCTCCTGGCTACAGCCTAATTTCAAGTAGTTGCAGAGAGCAATAAGGTCTCCCCTCAGCCTCCTTTTCTCCAGGCTAAACAACTCACAGAGGGTATCTTCTGGCACAAGTACAGAACATGACTACACCAAATCACTAGCATTACCACCTTTAATATGGCTCGTTGTAATCTCCAAGAAAAAAGGGCAGTTTACTATCTCAGAACAAGTTTACAGGAGTTTTCCAGGAACACAGGCACAGATACAGGAGTAATTAAGACTGCTTCATTTCTGACAAGAGGAAAACAAGAAACATCTAAGCCTCAGAAAAAACAAACTTCACTGCAGCTGGAGAGAAACAGTCAGCGAGCCAACCTTGGTGCGGTAACTGTGTTTACTGCTTTCTGCTGCCTTGGATACCTTGTAACCCAAACAGGCAATGTACCCCATTTGAAACTCCAGTATTTTTTTCTGTTTCTTCTTCAGCCCTTGGCAGGAACACTTTTGCGGGGAAGTGCCCACAAGAAAAGTGTCCCGGCTGAGAGGCCGGAGGCAGCAGCCCTCGCTCTCCCGTGAAAGCCCCCGGTGTGCAGGCCCGGCCTCGCGGGGTCTCAGCCCGAAGAGCGCCGCAGGTCCGCAAGCCCCGCTCCTCCAAGGCGAGCTACGGAGGGGCTCGGGAACAACTCCCACAGAACTCCGCAAAATGTTGTCCCCCACCCAACAATGGGATCGCGATTTTGCTTTCTACAGCAGAAAAATCCTAATTTAGGACTAAAATCCAGGATGTGAGCAATTACTGAACACAGTATTCAGTGATTAGCAGCCTACGTCTGAATTGGCTGAATCTGACTACAGCTGTGAATATTCGGTAGCTTTGAAAAATTATACCCCAAATATTAGGAAAATTGGGACAAAATTACAAAGCCACACAAAATTAGTGGATTGTTTCTAAAATCTTAGCCTCAGTTATATGCAGAACACAGAACAAAGTTAAATTGCTTCACCATCCTATGCACTTGCCCATTTGATTTATGTCTCGTGGAAACTGAATACTGACACATGATTGTTATATTATTTTTCCAACCAAAATCCCTATTTAATAATAGTCACTTATTTTCAAACACAAGCTTCCCATATCAACACTAAAAAGTACTTGAGACAAAGAACAATTAGCCTGCACCATGAAATATTTTTAAAATGCGTTATCAAACAATAGCATGACTAATGCTTAATTGTACGGGTTCAGTTCTATCTGAACTTGGTTTAGCAGGAAAAAGCCACTGGCCAAATGTCACAATTCCACAATATATGGAACTACACATATAGAATGATTAACTTCTTCAATATTCATCTCACCTGCACTTTAAGTAGCAACCAAAATAACACCACCTTGCTTGTACAGCTCACAAGGAGGCAAGATTAAAGCAGAGGCATCTGCTAACTGGCACAGCAACAAGGACAAAAAGACAGGCAAATTCTTATCCAAATAATATTAGTATCCACCAATTTATATGGCTTTATCTTGCAAACTAGTTGGAAGCAGACTTTGGTAGTCTGAGATGATCTCTTCTTCCAACAAAAACAGTATTAATTTGAACAGAAAATGCCAGTAAGTTATTTAACTTGCATTAATCGTGTCCAGTCAATAAATAAATAAATAAATAAATAAATGGAAATCACATCTTCAAGAGCAAAACTGATACCGTCAAATTAAAAAAAAAAATAAAAAAAAAAAACACCAACAAACCAAACCTGCAATCAGTAGAAAATAAAAATATCTTCAAGGCAAAACTGCCGTTTTCAAAAGACACTAGCAGCAACAGAGACAATCAATGCCACAGAGCCGGTCACTTCCACACACATTCATCCTCCAGCGTTTCTACTGCTAATCGTTACTATTTGGGGAGTTTTGCCGCGGATGTGGAAGTTGCCAGAGGTGCCCCATCTGCACCCTACACCGTCAGCATTCCTGATAGTGAAAGGAAAAGCGGAAAGGGAAATTAAAAAAAAAAAAAAACCCAACCTCGAAGAAAGTCAGCGATGCAGATCGAGCCGAAAGACAGCTCCTACTACTGGCTGAGAGAAATCCCTGCCCACCTCGCCCTGCCGCCTGCCAGCCCACGGCTGCTCCGCTCCGCTCCCATCGCATCGCATCCCACCCCAACGCGCTGGGGCAGCACAGCCGCTGCAGGGCGCAGCTGCGGCTCGGCGCGCTGCTGCCGCTCCCCCTCGCACGGCTCGCTATTCTCACTAGAGTAGATCTCCTCGCCGGAGCTGGGACATCTCAGTCATGAGAAAAGACTGACGGATTCCTCCCCGTTTCTTGTTCTGCACAACAGTTAAAAATCAGGCTGTGGACAAGGACAATTACTGAATCATTTAATAACGGGACCAAAGCTTAAACATGCTGAAAGTGTAACTTTACACCACAACCGTGTGGGGGAAAGGCTCCAGTGACTAGCACTGCTTCCTTCTCCAGCATTCACGTTTATTTTACTTATTAGCAAATGTTACAAACATTTTTGTACTTAAAATTTTCTGTTATACATGCTATCCTCCTTATTTTCTTCCATCAGGTTTACTGGAGAAAGCAGATTTGCATTGCTCCTCTTCTGTTTCCCTTTCCCATCTCTTGTTCAGAACATTATCCAGCTTTAATTTACAAGTGAGCCACGAATGAAACAAGGGAACACAGTGGTCTATAGCCAGAGCACGCACAGGGAGTTCTGGAGCTTTACCCTCTCTATCACTTAGTGAATATGGAACTCTGAACACCTCACATGCTTTGGGGTAAATTTCTTTATTAAATTACAACTGCATAAAACTGTCCTAACAAACCAGGTGGGAGGGATACAAGAGTCTCAATCCTACTCCTAGTCCTATCCCTCAGGAGTGTCTGTGTATTTTCATGATGTTTAAAGAAGCTGTATTAGGTTATACGCAAGCTTAGTATTTCTACCCTAAGCAGTTTTCACTCAACTCTCCCATCACAATGTCACAAAGGTACAGATTTACAACTTTCAGAAAAATACAGTTCTATAATATAATTATGTTAAACTTTCGTGGAATGTCATTACAAACAAGTTCAGGTTCAAATCTCACAAGGTTCTGCAAGCTACACTTGCAGCTGGGAGTTGTCTCTCTTCATTTCAAGCTCGCCCTCTCTGAAGCAACATGACATTTCTGGTCCATGGACTGCAACTTTCTGCACTCCCACTTTCCTTTTCAGCTCTTCAAATACCAGAGTTCTTCCAGTACCTCACTCTTGAACCAAAAAAGAGCTTCTGATGAATTCTTCTTTTGATGATGCAAAACTCTCAGAATACACTTTCCAATTCTGAACACTAAATCCCTCCTTCATCCACAATTTTTCACTTATAATTGGGTTTGAAGAAAAATTCCAAGCAGAGATTTAGCATTTTTCTTTTAAGAAACCCCCACTATAATTTAATGATAGAATTTATTTCCGTTTGCATTAGCATCTCCTTAGGGCTGAAATTCATGAAGACTGCCAAATCTACCCAGATACTTTGATTTTATGTAGCTTACAGAAAAGGAAATTCTTCAAAATGAAACTATTTTATTGTATTCCCAAAACCACACACAACCAGAATATATTCTGCAAGTGTGAAAGAGATGGGTTTGAAACTTAGTTGAAGTTATGCAGATCACAGTTCATTTAAAAACATATAAACTAAAAAGATCAAGGTCACCAAATACAACATTTCCAAGCACTTATATTGAGATCACATTACTGAATCCATAATATTATCAAACTGTGGTACCACTTAAGCAGTGGTAGGTTTAAATGTTGCAGTAAGTATAAAAAATACATGGAAACTCTACTTGGCATTAAATTACCGGGTAGTTACAAATGTGCTGTAAAAGGAAGTCCATATACAACACATATTTGTTTCAGGCACTTTTCATACTCATTGTTCAGTTTCAGAGATTCCTGTACAGCATGCTTTAGATCTTCTACCTCTTCAAAAAAATCCTAGAAAAACCCAAAAACGTTCACCTTAAACTTTCTTTCAAAGACATTCCCAGTAAGAGCCAGTCAGCAGATCAGTTATTCCAGAGTTCAAAGACACTTCCTATATTTTTACCAGTGTATGGCTGAGTTATGCAAACACAGCTATGGTGAGATACAGCAATCAACTACAATGTTAGGTAATAATTTGATAATTTCTGCCCTGAACACACAAGCAGAGTTCAAGTTATGTTAGAGGCTGGAATATAGACTAATAATAGGAAAGATAAATTTTAAAAAGGAAAAAATATGGATTTACCAGACAGCTACGAAACAACAGTCCAGTATGACAAAGGAATAATGTCACATTCTGATCCTTTGTAAGTGAAGTCAGAAATTGTTGGGAGATACAGATACAGAAGAGTATAATCACCCAAGACTCCATTTCACCAATCCTTGAATCTTCTAGCTACCAAAATAACAATGTATCTACCCATAACCATCTATATTTGACATTCTCCTCCCTATTCTTCCAGCATTTTTTTAAATGAACAGCTACATACATATAACATAGTGACTTAAAACTACCCTAAAAAAGGGCCACTGATAAAAAGCCACAACCTCAGGTATCTCTCTCCTGCAAGATGAAACTCTCAGCCACAAATTGTCCCTGATTCCCAAACACAGGGATCTAGAACTCACACTGGCTCAATGTTCTGCAGAAGTTACACATCCAATGAACTATCACCTTCTCTTACTGTTACCCCTGCAATTAATACCATAATGTTATTTAGTTTGGGAAAAAGGACTGCAAGGTAAGAAAACAGATTCTTAATTAAAAAAAAAAAAACCTTGAGGAACAAGCAAAAATCAGTTTAAACAATTTGTTGCTGAAAATAAAACCTTATGTCAGTACATTAAACTGAGTCTTCTATAGTTAGGTAAGATCTCATCATCTTGTTATATAACTTTAAGAATTACCAAATGTTCGCATTTTCACTTTTTACACCTATCGATCTAACAAAAAAATTCAAAGCCTCTGCCCTCCCTAAACTTGGACTTCAGTCAGAGGCATAACTTTGACATGTTTAAGTTCAAGAGAAAATAGTCTTCCTTAGCTGAGCAGCCCTTTAGGACATGAACGTTTCAAGGAGTCATTCATTTCCATCTCTCTCAGAATGCTATACACTGATTTTTTATGTATTTTATTTGATAACAACCTATGTTCAGCCTAAAGAAGTTTCAGTGCAGGCAGAAAAGTTAGTTTTTCAAAAATCACCTACTGCTAAGCTTGTCTTAAAATAAATTACCTTGTCTAATCCAGCTAATTCATTTTTTAATGCTCTCTTTTCTGCAGACAACTTTCCATTTTCTTTCTTCAGCTTTTTAATCTCCTTCAACAATAGCTCTATATTCAAATGAAAAAATGTAGAGTTCAACTATTACAGTCAACCTCCCCCTCATATGAATCATATTACAGCTAAAGAGCTGCCTACCTTTTGTGATATTAGAAAATTACAGTGCAGTTTCTTACAGTACCTTTTTCATACAGTGATTTATTCTTAAGAACTGGCCCAGCATATTCCCAGGTACTATAAAAGATAACAGAATCTGACAGCTGGATAATCTGAATCTGACAGATTCTTAGAATGTGGGATTATTTTACTTTACAATCCACAAAACACACACCACATGCCTTGATTACCTTTCTATGGCTTATGAGAGGGTCACATCAGCCCTTGCTGACAGCACATTTCCTGAAAATTATGCCTAGATTATATGATCTCATCCATCTCTTTTCTATGCTTTGAAGCAGAAGAAGATTGCACCGTAAATTCTGGATTTACTTATGTGAGGAAGAATGTGGTGAAACCAGCACTGTCCAGGTCTGTCCAGTGTTTTAAGGCTAAAAACAGGTTATTTTGTGTCTCGGTGTCTGAAAACCAAAGACTGGTGCAGCAAACATTATTACTACGAGATCTGCAGATACATTTTAGTAGAATAAATACCAGCACTAAATACAGCCACGCACTCCCACCTGTGATTACACCAATGGACCAGTTTCAGAAAAAGAGAAAACAGCAAACATTTTATCACAAACAAATGCAAGGCTGAATCCTAGATTACAAAATGCCATTTTTACATAAGAGGTTTTCAAAAATGAGAAAAAAAAAAAATTTAGATACTGCTGCTTGAAGAAGAAACAGCCTGGAGTGACCTCTAGATCAGAAATTAAATGCATTTTCTCTGCTGGGTGTACTGCAAGGAACATCATCAGAATTAACTGTACCATTACCTAAATATCTACTGCAACAGGATTCCTTCTCTGCAAAAACGTCCCTGTGAGAAGTTACTCCTCCCTCTGGGGTTTGACTCCTTTTTCCAGAAACAGCACTAGTTTTCCAAGAAACCTTTTTACATTCCAGTCGCTCAATTCTTTGCCTCTGCTCTTGAAGATTATGCTCTAGCTCATTAATTTTAATCTGTCGAGACAACGTTTTTTAAAATGCATAGAAAAAACACAGTTCAACTGAATACAACTGGAAACACATCCTGAATGCAAACCCAGAGCTTTCAACTGCTGACTTAAAAACTACATCCACTCAGAAGGTCTGAAAGGAGAAAAAAACAAAGCACAAATGAGGAAATTAGACTGGTCACCTGCAATGCTCGATCCATGCCTGAAGAGGCAATATCCTCTTGAAGCTTCTAGAACTGCTCCTGGCCACACAACCCTACCTTCACTGCAGTTATGATGCCAGACTCTTTGCACAGCAAGCCCACTGACCTTGCCACCCAAAAAAGACTCTTTGCCTCCATTTGGTTTGCTTGCTGCTGAATTTCTGAGAAAAATCAGCTCATGACACATGCAGAAAAATACCAGGGCTGGTGCAAAAGAGGTCACAAGGTGCATGTACAATTGGAAGGAGGGGTAAGAGGATGAGTAAAGAAAAAAGCAAGGAAAGAGGAGACAGCTTTCTGCTACAGACGCACCAGTGACAGAGTTCACTTTTAAAAGAAACTACAGGCTACCCTCCATTATCTCTGTCATGGCAAACTAAGTATAAAAACAAAAGAATGGTCTCATTTCACAAATGTAAGAATTACTTTTCAGTCTCCCTAAAAGCTTATGTTTGGCTGTTTGATACCAGCTCCTACAAATTCTACTTACAGTGAGATTTTTAATTGCTTCACTTTGCTCCTTGTTTGTTTTGGTTTCTTTAACATAACGTTTCTGTAGCTCATTATACATCTGAAGTAGTCTAAAACAGAAGAAATGCATAAATTGCTGTAAAACATGAAACATAACAAAATGTGGCATCATTTATTAAAGATGTCCCACAGAGATCACTTGGGCTGTAGCTGCACTGCAGAGACTCACAACAGAAGTAGTCAAGATGGTAGTGAATGCAATGTGACTGTCAACACAGAAGGAGAAAGCACCAGAAAATATCAGCAAAGCAAGATAAAAGAATGGTCTGTATGGATGGCAAAGAATCCTTTTTACTCAGCCAGACTGAGGACCCGGTTGTTTTTGTCCAGCACACATGGCCACGCTCAAATCACTCTGATGGGAGACCTATACAGCTGCAACAGGAGGCTGGCAGTGACTTTGCAGTGTGTCACATGCATCTTTCCTCTCCCCGTTAGCACAACAGGAATAGCAAAGGACACTCCTAAAGGATTTTTAAAAGTTTGTCCAGAAACTAGTAAACTAGTTTCTTACCACCAGTCAAGAACCATGATGAGGACACATGAGGCAGTTCCCAGCTCTGTGTTGCACAAAACATCTCATTGCTTCCAAGTGTGTGGGTGTGAGGATATGAGTGAATGAAATCTATGTGAAAATGAGTGGGTAAAATAAATGTCAAATAAACAGATTAGGGCTGTTATCTTTCCCTCTGATATTATCTTGCATCGAGTTCTGCTGTACTAATTTCCTACCATATTTCACAGCAGTCAGCCAACATATATGAGGCCCACAATTTAACTGATGGACATGAGCACACATTTTTCCTATTTTTTTAGGAATTACAATAAGAGCTGCCATTCATAATAAGTCATGACTGCACACCACAAGCGGGATGAGCAATACTGTAGCACAGCAGAGCTGTGTAAAAGAACACACAAACAGACGCTAGAAAAAAAAGCTAGGTCAGGTTATCTCCGTGCAATCTAATAGAAGGCAGGTACAGCACTCAGTTCAAAGACTAACCTGGACTTCTTCTACATGAGCACCTAACTAGGAACTCAATTCCAGCCCCGAGTCAGTCACCCAGCCTGCTTATGTAGTTATGTAGACTCTCTTGCAAAGAGAGTCCAGCACACTGTGAAGATATTTTTAAAAAAATAAAAGAAAATGGGTCTTCTACAGCCACCTCAAGGAAACACTAAAAACGCGACACTTGGCCAAAGAGCAACAGAGATCTGTGTAAGATACACAGCCCATTTATGTAAGCAGCCTTTGAAGGGATGAGCAGCCTGTTTATTTTATAATTTTACAATCAAGTCATGAGGGATGGAAAAATATTTTACATAGCTTGCCTAGTTGTTAAAATGTTTCAGTATATTTTTTCTTAAAGACAAAAATGTAGCTTTTGCCTCAGAAAACCAGTTACAAGAGCTTAATTCTATCATTAAGTGGCAAACTACAGTAAATAGTGGCTCAACTCTAAAATTATTAGACTGAAAAGTAGAACTGCTTCTCTAGCTTATTTCGAAAACAGTACCACACTATAAATTTTATATGGACATAACACTAAGCAATATAAAATGAGCTGAGAAATATTCCACAAAACAGAAAATGAAACCACAAAATTCTAGGTTAAAAAATCTACAAAAAAGATCATATGTGTGCACAGACACATGAAGAAGGTTCTCATCACATTTTTCTCAATGAACTACTTGAGACAGAAATCCATTTTGTTCTTTGCTCAGCGCTATTTTCAAGTTTAATCCAAGATTTTGTAGTTATTTTTAAAATGTGAATGACTTCCCATTGTTTCAAAAGTTGAAAGCCACTTGCATAATGGCTAAAAAAAAAATCAACTGACTTAATCATGAACATTTTCTACACTACAGAGAAGAATAATTCTGTGAAGAAGCAGCTTCCAAGAACTCACCTGACACTGTCACCCTCTAGTACCAGATCCTTGCTGTCTCCACCCTTACGCCATAAATGAGTTTCTGTTTGAACCTGAACACTTAATTGAAAGAAACACAACAGCTTCATAAAATCAGATTTCACAAACTTAATTGGTTCAAACAAAGCAACTGAAAAAGGCCAAGTTACTTTTCAGTTCGATTTTATGGTAGAGGTCTCCAGGCAGGATCATAAACACACCAAAACTTCAGCCTTGGAAGATTTTTGTGAACTGGTATGCAAATCCTGGCAGGACACTCTCCAAACCACACCAGCACTACAGTTTTTCAGGTCTTAAGGTTCTAAATCTTTTAAACAGCATTGATGCTATTCAACTTACTTTATTTTACTACTTTTTGGTGGAAAAATAGCATAAAAGCCTTTGCAGCTCTACAGAGCAAGTGCATCGGCTAAGCAGGAGTATTACTTTTTGACATTAAAACTGTTTCTTTCGCTATAATAAATTTTGTACAAGATGCTCCAGATGTCCTTCGTTCCTTTACAGGCCTCCAGCGTTTTCCACCTTATCATCCTAGATGGCTCCTTAAAATACACAGACCAGATAATGCCCAGTTCATCTTAAGAACATGAATATAAAAGTCCTGAAATGCTGCACTTCTTTTGATGCGAAAGAGAAACATTAGAGAATTCTTACTCTCTGCTTGTGCCGCAGACACGCATTAACTGCTGCAGATGCAGGTGTTCTTGGATCTGACCCAGATTCCTCTCTAGCTCCTTATTTTTTATGTGTAGTTTTCTCACCTTCTTGACTAACTGCTCATTTTCATCACTGAGCTGAAAAGGAAGAGAATTGAAAAACAAAAAATCAAGGAACACTTTCAAATCAAATATTAATTAAGCTGATAACACTTCATATTAAAACTCTCTCCCAAAAACCTTACTATATTAACCTTAAACCATAGAAGCATCTAAAAGGAAAATGGCAGGAAAAACAACTGGCTTCAAATTTTATGAACATTTGACTACAACAAATCTTCTTTAACAGGTATCTATTAAAGGTGTCTCATAGAACTTCATAATTCATTAAGGAACGTAGGCAACCGGTTTTGCATTCAGAGGGACAAAACATCTAAGTTATACTCCTAAACTATGAACATCAGCTCTGCAACTAAGCTGGTGTTTATTTTTGATTTAACCTCACCAGAGACAAAAAGACAGCCACACCAGCTGAACTTCTTGCATGCATGTCTGCTGGACCTTGCCCAGCAGTATACAGTCACATATATATACATATATACATATACACACACATACATATCTATCTATATCTATCTCACACGTATTATATTTATAGTAATATATGACGCAATATATAATCATATATTATGTATATATAATACATTATATATATACAATATGCAAGGCAATATACATTATATATATAATGCCTATAATTATATAGTTATATATATCGTATATATATCTCACGTATACACACATACATATCTATATCTATCTCACACGTATTATATTTATAGTAATAGATGAAGCAATATATAACCATATATTATGTATATATGATATATATTATATATATACAATACACAAGGCAATATACATCATATATATCTATGTCTATATAGTTATATATATCACATATACGGTCTAGATAGTGTATGTATACATCTATATAGCATATGTGTGTGTGTATGTA
>VWPU01007277.1:8796-23950 GCA_013398955.1 Callaeas wilsoni
TCCGGGCCGGGAAATGCCCATTCCGGGCAGGGAAATGCCCATTCCGGGCAGGGGAATGCCCATTCCGGGCAGGGAAATGCCCATTCCTGGCCGGGAAATGCCCATTCCTGGCCGGGAAATGCCCATTCCGGGCAGGGAAATGCCCATTCCGGGCAGGGAAATGCCCGTTTTCCCCGCGGAGCCGTGGAACTGCTTTGGGCAGCCTGCGCCTCGGACACAGCGGGCTGTGCTGTCCGTGCTGCCGGGGCACCGCCAGAGCCTCGGGCTCTGGTGGAACCAAACCGCAGCTGCAGCATCACACAGCTCCGGTCTGCTCCAGAACCGAGCTCGTCCCCCGCGTTCCACCCTAAAAAAGTGAGGGTTTGCGCACAGTTTTGGATTTTGAGTCTTGTATCGCAGACGATCTTACGACGCTCCAATCTCCGAGGAAAGCAACAGTGGCAGAGTGGCGTTTTTGAGATAATTTCTTAAATGTGGGCTGGGAAAGCTGCAGTCAAAGCACTCAGTCCCACTTGGGAGCTGCCCAGCCCTCTGGGAGCAGATAAGGCAGCAAGAGAAGATAAGGAATGACAGCAAACAGCGGCTCAGGGCCGTGACTCCACCGGTAAATGTGCAGGCACAGTGAAAACATCAGAGCTGGGGTGCTTGCCCCAAAATCAGCCTTTCAGCCCCTCTACACTCACTTTAGAATTGACACTTAGAAGTCTGAATGCAGCAAAAGCAACAAAAGGCGAAGATCTCATTAGGCAAAAACCCAGAGGAACTTTAAAACCACTGCAAAATTCCAGTCACTGATGTTCAACAGACGTTTCCCTGGAACGTGGAGCTTGATCCAGAGACACAGCAAACACCCTGTCAGCTCCAACAGCCTTTGCACTAGGACTAGAAACCAGGAAACAGCACAAGAGATAATGTCAACCCGAGAGAAAATGAACCCAGGAGGAAAAAGCAGCAAAAGAGAACCAGTACATCACAGTGGTGGTCAGACAGCTCATTCCCACATTCCTGTCCTCAAACCCAGCACGAGCTGTTTCCCGTGGTTATCCACGGGCTGCAGAGACCCCAGCAGGGCTCTTGGTGCAGAATTCCCACCTGAACCAGGTTTTTCACGGACTGACTGGGCAAAGCAGGGTTGGGAATCTCAGCAGGGAGGTCAGGACCTGCTCACGAGGCTTTGTGCTGCCACACTTCACTTATCCCACATCCACCCCTGCTCTCAGCTGCCCTCCAAATCCTCATGAGAGAAAGGGGAACAGGGGGAGAAGAAAGAGCCGTGTTGTTTTGGGGTGGGGGGGTTCATTCTCCCGCAGGAAGGAGCCATCCCAGCTCCAAGCAGATGAAATCCCAGTGAACAGAAGGTGCAGGGAGATCCCCTGCAGGCCTTACAGGAACTACCCTACAAGACAAGCACACATCAAAGTAGTCAAACACGCTATGTTTTAATGCAGATTTGCAGAATGCAAGCCAAGTGATGAAAATTCAGGACATTTCATGAAAGCACATTTGGTCCTCTTCCAAGTTTCCTGTCCTCAGTTAAACACTTCATGGATAAATAACAATTAAGCATATATGGCACTTTTAGTTAGGAAAACTTGATATTGCACATGATACCAGGAAATACAAGAGTCTATTTCAGCAAGTGATTCCAGCACTGTTATCAGTTCCACTTTGATGCCATTGACTTGTACAAAAGTTCTCATTTTAGGTGCATAACAGGTGCCTTGTCCTTACAGAGTAAAAATGCATCCAAGCAGTTTTAGAACAAAGAGGAAGAAAAGTTGGCTCCTGAAGGAATGCAGATTCTTTTACCTTTTATCAGCCTCCTCGAGGATAAAGACCATTTCTGTGGCAAGGTGACTGTCACATCACCTGGCAACTGAAATTCCAAAGCAGTTCCCAAGGGAAGCTGACCATGTTTGGCTGGAAGGCTGCAATTCCTGTCTGGGCTGCTCCCATTCGCAGCCACCTTTCACTGTTCCTGGCAGTCACAGGGGAAAACACCATGGCAAAGCAGTTGTGCAAGTTCCTCAGAGTCATGGAATTCCCCGAGGAGAGCTCTGGAACGGATTCTGTGCACAGCCCTGGCTGGGACCCTCCCCGGGGTTCAGGAGTTCAGAAGGCACAAACAGAGAGTGGCCAGTGTCACAGCCAGGGAGCTGAACTGGGAGTCAGGGACAATCCAGGACCAGACAATCCAGGACCAGACAATCCAGGACCAGAAAAATCCAGAACAGTCCAGAAGCAGCCACCCCCACACTTAGGGTGTGTCTGTCCTGGTGTCCTGTCCTTCCTGGAGTCCTGTCTCTCCTGGCGTCCTGTCTCTCCTGGACTCCTGTCTCTCCTGGAATCCTGTCCTTCCTGGAGTCCTGTCTCTCCTGGCGTCCTGTCTCTCCTGGACTCCTGTCTCTCCTGGAATCCTGTCCTTCCTGGAGTCCTGTCTCTCCTGGCGTCCTGTCTCTCCTGGACTCCTGTCTCTCCTGGAATCCTGTCCTTCCTGGAGTCCTGTCTCTCCTGGCGTCCTGTCTCTCCTGGACTCCTGTCTCTCCTGGAATCCTGTCCTTCCTGGAGTCCTGTCTCTCCTGGCGTCCTGTCTCTCCTGGACTCCTGTCTCTCCTGGAATCCTGTCCTTCCTGGAGTCCTGTCCCTCCTGGCACTGCCACTCCTGAGTTCACCCAGCAGTGAGGATGCTGTGCCGGGCTCCCACCCCACCACCCCCCACTGCAGAGCTGGGTGAGCCCTCCTGGCCCAGGAGCAGCATTCCCGAGCCCAGCCCCCTCTGCCCCCTGCCCAGGCCGGAGCACAGGCTGGGGAGCACAGCCTGAACCTCCCCAGCACCTCTCTGCATCACACCACCTCGAGTCCCTGCTTTCCTTCGAAACAGGCAACTCAAAGCCAGTTCTACAGGAGCTGGAACCACCAGCTGCCTCAACACCAAGGCAATCCATTCTATTGCAATATTTTGGGAAATTTTAACCTATTTCCCTCTCCTCCCCCAACCCTTCACCCCTTCAAATACACACAATTAGACTAAGAAGACTTGATGATTTTTTTTTTTTTGCCTGAATACAAGATTCAACTACCATGGAATAGAAAATTCTACAACAAAGTCCCTGAGATGCATCTGTACATTAAAAGATTCCAACAATAACCTCTCCAGCACAAACTTCATATTTATTAGAAATGTTTTGAGTCGCAACACGTGGTTTATGAAAACCAATGTTGTTGTAAGAAGGTGAAAATACAGCAGATCAAATTGCCCTTGTATTTAAGCCTCAATTTAAAAATCATTAACCCAAAAATAACATTCTATTACTTCAACTGTAGTCAAAAGTTAGAAGTATAGAAGCAATGGGGAACCACTGGAAAAAAAACCCAATTTGTTATATTTAAAATAGTTGTTTTGGCCTCAGTTTGTTGTCATCCCTCAAGCCCTTAACTGCTTTCTTCCTGAAACTTCATAGACAGATATTCTTCCAGTATCTTTTAAAAAAAAAAGGGAAATCATCTCTTTTTAAGTGACTTTGGGTTCCACTGTATTTTTCAACCAGCTCATCAGAAATACTTTTCCATCTTCCCAAGGAAGCTCAGTTTTCCCTGCTAGTGAAGAGAACTTAAGGCACTAACACATGAATCCTGTCAGGAATGTGAAATAGTTTGTTCTTCACGTACTGTGACACCAGTTCTTAGCAGCATCTCTCCTGAAAAGGCACTAAAACATGGCAAACAAGGAAACTTTGGGAACTTCTGCCTGAGCGGCTTTGCAATTCCCCCTTCCCTCCCCCCATTCCCTTCCAAAAAGGCACCGGGACCGGTTTGATCACTGGTTTCTGCAGCTACAGGCTGCCACAACCCTGCCAGTTCTGTGGGCTGTGAGTGAGGGACATCAGACTCCACCAACAGCTTTTACACCACCAGGAGCGATCTTTCCAAGAGCACGTAGAGCAGTTCTGTTTCAGCAAACCCAGTGGGTTCCTACCTGAGTAGACCTTAAGGTTGTGTATTGCTAGTCAGAAAAATTCAATGATTCAACTTGGTGTAAAAAATTGCACTTTCCCACTCCTTCCCCAAGCTCTGAGATCGTTCCAAATTAAACACCAGACCCTCCTCTAGAAGGACATTTGTAACACAGCCACGAAGAGGTAGCTCAGTGGCACAGGCCAATTTGCCTCCTTGTTCTTTTAAAATATATTCAGCCTTCATTTGCAACAACATTTTTCACAGGAAGCCTTGAAACAAGAGCTGTCTGTTCAGGTGGCACGGGAGGCTACCCCAGCTCGGAGGACTGAGCTCCCTCTGCTTTGTGCCCACGGCTGGCCACGGCCCAGGGACACCGGGGGGCTCAGCCCGTGCAGGGAGCGGCTGAAGGGGGAGGAATGTCTGCAGAGGAATCCCAAGCTCCTCCCAGGTTTCCCTGGAGAGTCCCTCAGATGAGCCCCACCATTCTGTCGATCTGTCTCATGTAGTTGCTCTTCAGGGGCAGCAGGTACCTCCTCTCATCAGGGACTCTGTTACACTGTCAAGGAAATTTAAATCTTTTCAAAAACTCAAATCCAAACCCAGGCAACCCCATCCCCTCTGCAATCCTTTCAGATCCTCTCAGTACAGAAAATTGCACCAAATAACACTTTTTACTCCAACTTTGCCTCATTCTTTGCAGACTTCCAGCACAAATCCCATAAATGAGCAGCAGGTGTTTCCTCAGTGCAGGCTGCAGCTTCCAAACACACAGCACAGCTTGTTGTGCAACTGAGATTTCCTTCACTATGACAACTGTGAATGTTTAAAATAATGCTCTTTTTCTGGAGCTTTGGGGGGAGGAGGGAAGGAGCCACATTGGAACCTGCCAACAGAGGTTTAAAAACATCGTTCTGTATCTGCTCTGGTGGAAGGTGTCCCAGCCCGTGGGGGTGGAATGAGAGGTCTTTAAGGTCCTTTCAACTCCAACCATTCTGTGATTCTCTGATCAAAACCAGATCTGTTTTGGCTGGTGATGGGCACTGGAGCCACAGCTCTGGGCTCACTTGAGGCCTTGCTAAGAAAGGTTCCCTTTACACCCCCAAAACCACACTGAGGAAGAGAGACCTTGGTTTAAATGACCCTCTGCTTCTCCCTTTGCCCCTGACAGCAACACTGGAGAGTTTTAAGGGTAAAGAAAAGGGGAAGGGAAAAATAACTGGAAGTAAATTAACACAGAACAAAAAAAAAATTGCTGCAAAATACTTCAAAGGGGGCAGGTTTCACCTTCACCACAACCCCTCACATGATCCCACTCATGCTGCTGCTCAAAGCGCTTTCCACGGGAGCTTCTCGGATATTAGGAGTTTCTAAAGGAAACACTCTCCAGCAGCACTTCCAAAGGGCTCTGTCTGCCCCGCCTGCCCCTCGTGCAGCCCCCCAGGCAGGAGCAGCCTGTGCTTTCCTTACGTTAGAGCTGAAGTTGGCTGCCTTCAGCTCCGTGGGTTTGCTCTTCTCGGCGCCGCCCTCCTCTCCAGGCAGGATGTCCTCCCACAGCGAGTTCCGGAAACGCTCGTCCACAGACACGATGTGGCCCTCAGTAGTAAACATGAACTTATTCCCGGATTTATGCACTGGATTCTCTTCATCAAACAACTGAATGAGAGATGGGAGAGACAGTCATTGCAGCTGTGCAACATCCTTCATCTCCCAGCAACAAGGAGAGGAAGCAGGTACTCACGCTTTGCAGGATCACACAAAAATGCCTTTTAGTGCTAAATAATGCTGGAGCAAATGGAAATAAATAGTCTTAATGCAAGGGATTGATCTGAGCTGTTAGGAGAGCAGAAGAAAAACTTCTCACACAACTTAAAGTGCCCTCATTTTTCTAAGCTGCTCTGTGAGGCATTTCTAGGCTGGCATCCACTCAGTCACAGATTTATTTGGTTTTCTGCACTGAAGGAGACTGAGAGCAGTGACTTAGGCAGTGTCAGCCCAAATGCTTTCTCCTGTGAGTGCCAAAGCCCAGTGGGGAGAAAGCAGAGGCTGCTCCAGGCAGGAGGGCTGCAAGCAGCAATTAGCTCAGGCCTGAGCAGCAGCTTCCTCCAGCCCTGCGCCCCCTCCTGCCCAGCCTCTTCCCAGCAGCAGCTTCCTCGAGCCCTGCTCCCCCTCCTTTCCAGCCTCTGCCCAGCAGCAGGAGCTTCCTCCAGCCCTGCTCCCTCGCCTTCCCAGCCTCTTCCCAGCAGCCGCCGCCTCCCCCAGCCCTGCCCCCCCTCCTCCCCCGCCTCTCCCCAGCAGCAGCTTCCTCCAGCCCGGCGCCCGCTCCTTCCCGGCCTCTCCCCAGCAGCAGCTTCCTCCAGCCCGGCGCCCGCTCCTTCCCGGCCTCTCCCCAGCAGCAGCTTCCTCCAGCCCGGCGCCCGCTCCTTCCCGGCCTCTCCCCAGCAGCAGCTTCCTCCAGCCCGGCGCCCGCTCCTTCCCGGCCTCTCCCCAGCAGCAGCTTCCTCCAGCCCGGCGCCCGCTCCTTCCCGGCCTCTCCCCAGCAGCAGCTTCCTCCAGCCCGGCGCCCGCTCCTTCCCGGCCTCTCCCCAGCAGCAGCTTCCTCCAGCCCGGCGCCCGCTCCTTCCCGGCCTCTCCCCAGCAGCAGCTTCCTCCAGCCCGGCGCCCGCTCCTTCCCGGCCTCTCCCCAGCAGCAGCTTCCTCCAGCCCTGCTCCCTCTCCTTCCCAGCCTCTTCCCAAAGACCTGCAGCTCTCCAGGTTCAGGAACCACAGCTGGGCAGCTGCCCCACCTTAGAGACTGGGGTGAGGTCAAAGAGGAGCACAGCCTGAATCACTCCCACACACAAACCCCAGAGCCCAGCAGGCTGTAATTAATGATGCCCCGCCCCCAAACCAACACACTTTCTAATTGAGAATTAATAATTAATAACCTCCCGCCTCCCCCTCTGCCATGTTTGTGCACAGTGCCTTGGCAATGAGGAGCACACACATACCAGGTACAAATATTTACAGGTTTCACTGAGGAAAAAGCTCTCCATTCGATCCTCCTTCGTCTTCTCCACCACGTGGTGCAACGTGGCATAGCCACACCTGCAACATTGAACATTGCTTTGGGTACAGTTCCAGGTGTCCTGCTCTCCAGGTGCTCCCCAGATATTCCTTCACTTCACACCGTTCCAGCTGCCGGGGGTGAAGTTCAAATGGAACACTTGTGCTGTGCAAGCACTCCCTGGTTCCTGGTTCTGGGGTCCTGAGGGGTCTGTGATCACCTGAGCCCCACTCAACTGCAATGTCTCACCTGGCCAACCATTACACTTTTGTCTACAAAATGAGTCAATTAATAATAAGGAATAAAAATAATTCACTGTCTTCCCCCTGAGTCTTGCAAGAAGTTCAGCTACTCAGTATTAAAGTCAGGATTCACTGCTGCTGTCTCGAACTGGAAGCTGATATGCAACAGCATCTGGCTTAGGGGCCATGCTTCAGCTCAGCTAAACACTGTGAGGTGAGAAATAATCTTGCAGGATCCCTAGGAAAAATCCCAACTAGTATTTTCAGCAGTTTTTAGCAGCTGATCATCAACAATGCATTTTGAAAGGCAGTTATAAAATTCCGAAGGTATAAAGTTGCCACTGGACTATAATTTCATTTTCAGATGGGAAAGAAAGAAGTGCTCAATAAATAAATCACCACTTGTGGCTTTCAAGGAGGGTTGGGTTTTCTGGTTTACCTACATGTGGCAGACTGGATTCTATATAATATTTGAATAATAAAATGTAGGTATATAGCACTGAGAGAAGAAAAGAACATTGAAGACTGACTTTGCTTTTGTATATTTTTCCAAACTCTGCAGAATATCCATTCCCACATGAAGGTAAAACGGGTTCTTTGTGGCCTAAATAAGGAAGACAGACAAGAGTTAGAGTCAGCAATTTTGAAATCTTGCAAAAATAACACAACAAAGGCCTACTGGTACCAGAGTCTTGTGTATCACAGCAAACTTATCTTTATAGGAGCATGACTTGGATTAGCCTGTGCAAGCTTCTCACATTTGCTTTAGTGCAAGTCCTAGTGAAACCCGGAGCAAATCCAAACTCTCTGATACCTTCCTCGTAGGCAGACAGTTATTTTAGTTTACTGTATCTGTGCCTGGACAGTGTTGCAAGGAAAGCCATTACATTTCCTTCAACAAACTTGGTTAAGCAGTTACAAGTCTCTGCCTTGTAAAAACCTGCCAGCAGCTTTTCCAACAGCTTGGTTAGTGTTGGTTTTGCTTGTCTTATAGAGAAGGCTATTTTTGAAGCAAAAGCAGAGCAACGACATTGCACAACACTGCAGTGCCTGCCCAGAGACCTCCACACGACAAGAGGCAGCTCCGGGGCTGCCAACCCTCAGCTGGCCAAAGGTCAGGGGGGAAAGGTGACTTTCTGAACAAAAGCATTTTGGCCAAGCCACAGTGTGTAACTCAGAGAAGTGAAATACCTGATAGAGAAGATACGTGGACTCCACCAGCTCCGGCCTGAGTGGATAAAAGGGAACATCTGGGGCCTGCAGCTGCCAGTTGTACCTCTCTGGGAGAGCTCCATAGCGTTTCCATATGGCATAATAGAAGGCATGGAGACAAATGGCATCTTCCACATCTCCTATCAACACCTGGGCACGAGGGCAGCCAGAGACACACGCTTACTGCTGCAAGCCAGCAAAGATGGCAACGTGGCACCCAGTACAACTCTCCCCCCATAAAACACACACAAAATAACCCCCCAAAAAGTACTAATGTGTTCACTCTTTGCAGTAAAAGCTTTAGCAGAGCTCAGCCTCACAGCACAGAACACAAATGCTGAGGTTAAAGGAGGGAAGTTGAAAGTCTCCCAGAGGTAGCAGAGAGCAGGCCAGGCCTCCCCACATCGTTACGGTAACGCAGAGCTGAACTGAACTCTTACCAGAGCAGGCAGATGCGAACCCACGGGTGGGAGCTCAGCTCAGAGCTGCTCAGGCTCATTCCCAGCCCAGGATTAGGATGAGCCTTTCTAGTTGGCCTTTACCAGAAGGGAAGTTTACCTGCAGTCCAGGGAAGAAGGCCTGCAGAGAGTCAATCCAGGTGTTCATCAGCTGGCCCGTGTACATGTTGACGTTGACGTACAGGGGAGGGTCACCCTCTCCTTCATTGCAGGCCTCTCGACTGCCAGGGAACACAGCAACAGGGAACAACATGGAAACACCTCCACTTTAGGGGAGCACGCTGCACTGCCACCAGCACCGGCAAGGAGCCACGGGTTTGCTGTGCTGGGCTCATGTTAAAAGGAACCAAAACATCAGTCATGCTCTCAGAGAAGTTAATTCACAGCAGGATGCACCCTATCCTAGAGCTCTGCCAGCAGAATCTCTACCAAAGTCACACGAGACAAGATCAGGCTTTCAGAAGAACAAAGCAGCCAATTCAATACATTTCCTTTGCAGTGCCAGACTCTTCTCAGCCTTAACATTTATAAATGGGACAGGAACCAGTTTGGCTTCTCTGCACCCGATCAGTTGCTGAGGAGTGAGGAGACTACCATGGAAATGAGATTTTGCTTCTTAAAGCAAGGAGAACACAGATTTTCTGGGGCGTGACACAAAGCACTATAAACAGTGTTTCAGATCTTGCTGCAGGAACTGATGCTGGCACGAAGGACATACCCTCTCCTCAAGTGGTTCTGAATGTTCCGATAAGCAGAGTTGAACATCTCCAGGTCCTCCTTTTCCCCAAAGAGGATGTACGACTTCAGCAGGTACTCGTAGAACGAATCCGACCCTGCTCCCAGTCCACTCTGCTTTCCAACCCAGTGACCAGTTTGGATGTTCACAACATTTCCTTTCAGAACAAACAAAAAGTTAGTCTGAGGTTGCTGAGTGCATCAGAGTCGAGACTTGGGAATATTACAAGCTCAGAAATTCCCAAGGAGGAAGGATCAAAGATTAACATCAGATACAGTGCTACAGTGGTGGATTCATCTGAAGAACACCCACACACATGCAGTTATTTTAAGTACTTTTAGTCATCTGCCAATCTAAATTATATTAATGGGGACACAAATCAGGGCCTTCAGTTTCATTTCCCACTTTTGTAAAAATTCGATTTGAAAACCTGTGCCCTAAGGAGTCTTTCAGAGACTCCACTTTTCTTACAAAACCCCGACATCCCGTTTGTTCAAGGCAGCCCCGGGGTACACAAGGAGAACGTCACTGAACAGCCACGGAGGGAGCAGAGGGACGAAGCTGAGGAGACGGGAAGGAACTGAGGCCTGATGGCACAGCCTGAGGCAGGCTGAGCGTAGACACAGCAGCACCCAGACCTTACCCAGCAGTCCAGTGTTATTGCTCCTGAGGCTCCACAGGGCCTTCACGGCTCTCCTGGCCACCCATTCAAACGTGGAATCGCCAAGCAGCCTGCTGAGGATCCCGAACTCCACCAGCAAGGATCCAGCTCCTGCCGTGCACGTTTCATTGTGGCTGTCTGGAGGAACCCCCTTCTTCAGGTTCACCTGTGGACAGGGACAGTGCCAACAGGGACAGGCAGCTCAGCCAGCTGTGCTCACAGCTGCACCCTCACAGTGAGGAACAAGACTTTTTGGCAGTTTGCACAATGTGCAGCATGGAACGTGCAGAGAGAGAAAACCAGCACACTGCTGCTTGTGGGAAAGCTTTCCTGTAGAATTCCTGAAATTCTTCTTCCCAGCTTTATAGCACCATGCTTAAAGTGGGCAATCCTCATTTTTCTTTTATACTTGTTAATCCTTGCAAACTTCGCTCCACTTTTTCATGCTTTCCACTAAACCTTCAGGCTTTTCCTTCTTTGCTGCCCCTCCGTTTGTGCTCTTGAAACCAAGAGCTTCCTCAGTGGATGCTCCTCCCCTTCCCCATGGAACACAATGCTGAAGGGAAGTTACACCACGCTCAGCTGCTTTACCAGGCCCTGAACAGAAGTCAAAATTCATGTTTCCACAGCCTGGCAGGTCTGGAGGAAAAGCAGTGCTGCTGTCTCCAGAAATTAAGAGCAGCCAGGCAAGTGCTAATTACAGTTTTGCTGTTTAGGATTGTTCCAGTAGTAGTGACATCCTTCTCCTTGCCAACTGCATCTGCTTAAAACAAGAGGCTGCAGCATCCAAGAATCCCAAAGTATTGAGTACCCACTAAGCAGTCTTCAGGAAAATTATAAATTCCAAGCCCAGTATGACAAATATTTCAGAAGAGTTTTATTCTAACACCATTATCTTAGTAGCAAGCCATCAATAAAGTCACTTTCCTCAGCGATTTGCCTTTACAGTATTTCCTGTTAATGGCAGGATTGTTTGCTGCTGCGTGACACAGGGCAGGGAATGCTCCAGCCAAACAGCACAGGACCAAATGATTCCTGACCCACAGGGAACAATAAAAGCAGTGAAAAATCAGCCCAGGGAAAACATTTACCAGACAGAAGGAGCAACTTGTATTGCCAACATCACCAAAACTTAGGGCAGCTTCGCCCGTGTCACTTTAGAATAACTTAGAGCAGGCTCAATACCCCAAGTGCACATAAAAGGGCACAAAATTTAAGTTGTAGGACAGGTGAAACACTGCTTTGAGCCTGTTTCCCCCCGAGGGCTGCTGTGTGCACTCACCCGAGGATAGGGAATGCCAGTTTTGGTGTTCTCAAAGGCTGGGAGCAGCCTCACTGCCAGGTCATGAGCCAAATGCAACAGCTCGTTGTCGTAATCCTTAATGGTCATATCACCAAAGGGCTGCTTGGTGTCTGTAATGATGATGTGGGCAGACAGCAGGCTTCCCAAAACCCTGTGGGAAAAGGAAAATTCAGGTTTGCAGTCTGTTCTGAACCTCGTTCTTCACCTAAACACCTTACTGGTGTCATGCCTGACATAATTATTACTTTGTGCTCCTTACAGGCTCTACGGAGAACGATCTGGTTCTCCCCCACCAGCAGTGAACACATGCAGAAGTCATGCTGTTGTCAGCCACAGGATCCCAAAACCTGGTTCTGCAAAATGTACCCAACCCAGGAGTTCTTGTAAGAAGTCTGTTTAGGAGTGAAGGCCTCCCTGTCCCTCAAATGGCAGGAAGGGTGGTACATAAGCTCAGTACTCAGGAAAAAGCAAGCCTAGCCAAGTGAAGCAGGAATAAACACTGTTTGAGACACTCAGAAAATGAAACTCTTTAAAATCAGGCAGTATCTAAACCCACTTCAGAGGCAGAGGAGGGTTTTTCATCTAAAACAAAAGTGAAAGTGAGCAGAAGTCCATGAAAGAAAAACAAACCAGAGAAAAGCTGTCCCAAGGTTGTTTGCTGTGCACAGATCTGAGTCTGCTGCAAGAGCAACAACAAAAAAGCAGAGTCTGCAAGCACAGAGACAACCACTGACTCTCACTGCTCCAGGTCACACAGGACTGATTAAAATTGCTTCCAATATGAAGGGATGGAATATTCTCATAGAAGATTAAGAAACAGCTTACCTGAGGAACAATTAGGGAATAAAGCCTGCCAAAGACCTCCTAATCAATGATTTCACCTTGAGTTACACACACCAAGCCTTTAACCTTGTTACTGCTTTAAAGAGAGAAACTCAGCACCACATACCTGATTGTCGCCTCAAAAACTTGGACTGTTGAGTCTTTGTCAAATGAAACTGTGTCAATCACCAACTTCACTGCCTTCTGGAATTCTGAGGAGTTTCCCATTACCTTTTACAGAAAACAAAGCTATTTTACACAATTGTTGCTTCAGAAGAGGGTTGGGGAAGAGAATGGCAAGTTCACATCTTAGCCCAGCAGTCAGATTTAGCACACTGAGTGTTCAAACTGCCTGAACAGTTCAGGAGTTAAGTTCAGCTTAAAACATAACACAGCTTGCAGAACAATGAAGTTTGATTTAATGTTTATTTGACCAAAGGCGAGTCCAGCCTTTCAGGTTTCTGACTCAACACTGCACATGCAGGAGCTCCCTTGTGCCTGCTTCCTGCAGGTCTAACCTAGGGAGTGATTTCCACTGCATCCAGAGACACAGGTAAATTCAGCCTGAGCTTTAAAGGAGCAGGAATGTGGAAGGAAAACACAGGTTCCTGCTTGCCTGAGTTCATGAAAAGGCTGGGACATACCTAGATTTTTAATCAGAGCACCAGGTGCCAGCTGTCCCCATTACCCAGACCCAGTGGGGAAGCATCACGTGTTTGATCTGAGCAATGAGGAGCAGAACAGGCTTCCCTCATGCAGCAGCTTCTGACACACAAGAGACTTTAGCATCTCGAACCTTTAGAGTTGAGAAAAGGAGTTATGCTCTGCCCCACTGGTGATGGAGGACAGCAAGGCACCATTACCAGCCACGCAGCACACATCCCAAACTTCTCTTTCAGTAAAACCCAACATTTCCCTCACTTCTGCTTTCAGTTCTGCTCAGAGCTGCCCTGCTCAAGCAGCTCCTCATCCCTGCTGCAGTCCCAGGGTGGAATGGGAAGGGTTTTATATCCCAAAGAGCCCAAACCACCTTCTGCACCAGAGGAGATACCCACCCCCCATGGCTCCAGCACATCAGTGAGCCCTGACACTCCAGAAGGCACAAAACCTGTCCTGGCTGCACAGATGAGAATAACGAAACCCACTGGGGTCTCTGAATATGCCCAAGCAGGGGGCTCTTCCTCATGACCCCACACCCTGGTACTAACACAAAACCGAACTGCTCCTCACATTATCTTCCAGTTTTATCAGAAATGCAGGTGAGAAGCAGCTTTAGAGGGCTTCCCCTCCTTCCTTTCGCCACTCTTCACACAGATCCACGTGTCAGTCAGGCCCTCTCTGCCACGTGAAACAACCTGAGCTCTTCCAGTTACTGTGTACACAATGAACCCTGCTCCTGATGGAGCTCTCAGCAGCTCACAGCAGTCCCAGTTCAAATCCCCCCATCCTGAGCACCAGAGCGATGGCATGTCCCCCAGGAGATCTCGCCTGAACCTTGGGGAGGAGCTCCAAACTTTCCTCTGCCACTTCTGGAAACCTCTTTCCCACATGTGACACTGCTGGCTCGTGATCCAGCTGTTCGTTCGTGATCCAGCTGTTCGCTCGTGATCCAGCTGTTCGCTCATGATCCAGCTGTTAGCTCGTGACCCAGCTGTTCGCTCGTGATCCAGCTGTTCGCACCCCCAGGCAGGGCAGTCTCTGGGGTGACCAGGGCAGCGTCCCCACCCCAAGGACTCACCGCCAGCGTGTCCAGCGCGTCGATCAGCGTCAGGGAGTAGTTCCCCAGCACATCATTGATGTTCAGGTTGGAGCTGGAAGAGCAAAATCACGGAATTGTTAGGGTTGGAAGAGATCTGTGCAGATCATCCAGGCCACCCCCCTGTCCAGGCAGGGTCACCTGGAGCAGGTGACACAGGAACGTGTCCAGGCAGGTTTGGAATGTCTCCAAAGGGGGAGGCTCCACGACTCCTTGGGCAGCTGTTCCAGGGCTCTGCCCCAGAATGGAAAAAAGTTCATTCCAGTACCTGAAGGGAGACTAGAAGAAATACGGAGAGGAACTGGAGTGACAGGACAAGAGAAGATGGCTTCAAACTTAGAGGGGAATAGGTTTGCATTGGATATTAGCAGGGAATTCTTCCCCGGGAGGGCGGGCAGGCCCTGGCACAGGGTGCCCAGAGCAGCTGTGGCTACCCTGGATCCCTGGCAGTGCCCAAGGCCAGGCTGGACAGGGCTGGGAGCAACCCGGGACAGTGGGAGGTGTCCCTGCCATGGCAGGGGTGGCACTGGATGGACTTTAAGGTCCCTTTTAACCCAAACCATTCCCTGATTCATACTGAGGAGCAACTTCTTCTATTTTACCGTACGGCCATTACCAACTGCCCTGCGGCCGGGCAGCACCGGGAGGAGGCTGGGCCCAGCCCGGCCCCCGGGAGACGCACACACGGCCTGAAGCCAGCCCCGCGCCCCGTGCCCACCCCGGCACCCATTCACGGGGCTCCCGGGGCCCCGGCCGCACTCACGGGTCGCGGCGGTCGGGCCCGCGGCCGCGGCAGTGCAGCGGGTCGAGCTCGTCGCGGGGGAAGGCGTGCTCCATGTAGCTGTCGTAGCCGAACACGAACATGCCCCGGGCCGCGTCCCGCAGCCGCGCCCGCAGCTGCGGGGGGAAGGCGCCGCTGTAGCGCCGCTCGTACTCATCGCCGCCCGCCGCCGCGCCCCACAGC
>VWPU01007278.1:0-31629 GCA_013398955.1 Callaeas wilsoni
CGCCGCCTCCCCCGTGTGCCTGCGCGCTCGGCTCGCCGCGCCGCGGGCTGGGTGACTCACGCCGAGCCCCGCGCTGCAGCCGCAAGCCAAGCCAAGCCCACCGGCGCGGCCCGCAGCGAGGGGAGGGCAGAAGGGGAGGGCGAGCCCCGCGCCGCAGCCGCCCCGAGGGGGGCGAGATGGCGGAGGGTACCCGCTGCGCCTCCGGGCGCACCTGCCCGGGACTCGCTGGGGCGGGGCCGGCCCCGGCTAGAGGGAGGGAGATGGAGACGGAGACGGAGATGGAGATGGAAGGCGAGATGGAGATGGAGATGGAGAGCGAGAGCGCAACGACGGCGCCGCCGGGGCCGCGGGGAGCTCGGGGGCTCCCCGAAGTGAGGCCCGAGGCCTGGCCGAGCGCCCGCGGGCACCTGCCGGGCAGCGCCGCGGCCTCTCGCCCGCTGCACACGCAGCCCGCGCGGCCGCCAGCGGGAGCAGAACGTCTGCGCGCTCCCTCAGCCTTGTGTCCCGATGAGTTCTCGGGCGCGGCGTAGCAGCCTTTCCGGGGCTGAATCTCGCCGGGTCTCACCAGCGGTCCCGCGGGGCAACCGAATCGCAGCCGGAATGGCAAATGACGCTCCTCGGAGCAGGCTTTGGGCAGTCATTTCTGACTTGCTCTGCAGCGCTGTGGAGCGGTACAGCAAGAACTCATGTGGTTTTTCTTCGCTGAGGACTTCTTTAACTACCTGGAATATAAACCACGCTGAGGAAAGCACTTAAGCCAATGCAGTGCAGTCTTTTCTGAGGGTTTTTTCAGTAGTGCAACACTCTGTGTGGCTCACAGCAAGGACAAATTCTGCACATACTTGGGTGTTACTAAGTAATCAGAATGCAGTCAGCTAAACTGGAATACTTGGCTATAATTCTGCCTTAGCAACCCAACTTTTATTCACTGGCTGTTTAAAAGCACAGGGAGAAACAGTAATTTCGTTGAAATTAATAATATATGTAATTAAATGAGAAACACCTAATCAGGCTTTAAATATTACATGATGGAAGTTGTAAAGCTGCCTCTGCCTCATCTAGCCTGAAACATCTGGCACCCAATGAAACTCAATGTTGAGATGCTGGCTGTGCTGCAAGCAACAGGAAAGCAGATCTGCAGGTAGTCCTGTAAATGTTTGTTGTCTCCTGTGGCTGTCTCGTGCAGCAGCAAATAGACAAAGTGCTGACCTGCCCCGTTTCTGTTCCTGTAATCTACATGCTGGTCCTTTTCAAAGCCAGTGCTAGCAACCTGCAGTTCTGAAAAATCCTGAAACAGATTTTTTTTATTATTATTGTTGTTAACCAAATTACCTTTGATAGGGAATTTAAGATTCGTCTTCTCACTGTTCCTCATTGACAATAGCATGATATTTTTTCACAAATACCTCAAGACCAAGTTGGCCTCATTCTAAGATTTCCCAGACAGAAATAGGTGCATAGGCACCCTGCAGTGCCAATGCAGTGAGTCTCATCATCTGCTACCTCTGTGCTGTACAGATTACCTTACATTCTCTCTTGGGCAGTCTGACTGGCTGTGAACAATGGCTTTTATTCAAGGAACTCTGAATGCTAGGCATCTGAGTATGTTGATAAAGGAAACTTGAATACATGGTAACTCAGAGTTTTCTGTGGGAACTGTTGTTTGGGGATCTGTCTAAAATCCCATCTGAGTTGAATTAGGCCCAACACATAGGTAAGCAATCGCCATTCTCCAAAGGCTACACAGTATAGAGAAGCAGCAAGTCAGTACTGGGGGCAGGGATGGAGACTGATTTAAATTAATCTCAAATAGAAGGCAGTGAATGTTACTTATACACAAAAAAAATCTTAGACGGCTTAATTCTTTCCTAGCTTAGATTCTATCAATGGCTTGTAGGTGAAAAGACTCTGTAGCCCATTGGAAATAACTAGAGGCATACAGCTCACCCAAACAGCAAGGGTGAAGTCTTTGAGATAGACACTTCACTCCTGGAAGATCCAGATTATTGAAATTCCAATTAGAGCCTTCTCATGCACACAAAAATCATTTGGATATTACTCTCACTCTCAATGTTACAATGAAATCCCTCACCTTACTCTTGAAGGGAAAACATCTATTAACCAAAATATCAACACTAAAAATGGAATAGTAAAATTAATAGGAATACCTGCAGTTGGATCTGAATTTAGTGTTTCAGCAGTATGAAAGCATTCCAATATTTCTCATTGTTTCATGATTCTTTTATTAACTTTTATTAATTTTCTTCAGAAAGGGAGAAACTAGTGTCTGAATCACAGTCTTCATTTCCACAGTACAGATATCTTTCCTCATCATCACAACTTTCTTCTGCTGCTCCTGTAGTGAAAAATGGGTTCTTTTGCTCTATACAAACCAGTGGGAGAAAAAAATCTGCTTCACCCACGATAGTGAGAAAGCAGTGAAATGTTACTCATCAGTAGACTTTCCTTTTTCTGGGTAGGTAAGGGTGCAATTGTAAAGTCCAGCAAAGCACAATACAACAACCTCACTATGTCACTGACTAAGGGTGTAAACCAAAGACTGCGAAGCACAGAAGGGCAAAGCCCTTGCACTCCAAAGAACTGCTGCTACAAGCATGGAGCCTGTGGTAGGTGGTGGACCTCTAGACAGGTTCCAGCACTAATTCCCAAGTAGTATGTATTGCCAAGTTATAAGTGGCATCCCAACATTTCAGGCTGTTACACTTCTCTCATCTGGTGCATTTCAGGGCTGTTTATCTAGCCTAGATTATTGAAAAGTGTGTGTTTAGCTGAGCAGTACAAATTAACCAACACTTGCAAATAGATGCTTTTTCAGCATGCCTAAAGTGGTCCAAGTGCAAAAGATTTTCTGAGGCAGCTGTATTACAGCATTAGACATACTATGACTACGTAAAATGGTGATTACAAAAGTTCCTATTTCTATGGGGTCATACCCTCATCAATTGCATTTTGTATTTGTTTGAGAGGAAGGTTTTCAGTGCTCCCTTTAGTTTGTTTGGTTGATAAACATACCAATGTGTGCTGCAGAAAAAAACCTAAAACATTATGGTGAAAGGTGTTTTCACAGGCTGATACTGAATTTTTCCTGAGACAGAAAGGTTTCAAAAACCTGTTAAACTAGAAAGTTACCCTGTGTTATTGGAGGTGACTTGACAACATCTTAGAAGAGACAACCCACAGAGGCTTGCAGGTATCTCAGGTTTATATCTAGTTCTTCTAAAAAGTTTCTTGCAACTTCCTCAGCTTTCTTTCCCACAAAATAGGTTCCTAATAATCCATCTCTCATAGCTGGAGTTTAGATTTGTTGGAGCCATCAGGTGAATTTAAAGCATGAAAACAAAGCCTTCTGTCTTGGAAGTCACCATGCATTTCACAAGCTGCACATAAAAGCTCAGAGAAAGTGTTTACTACCTTTGGCAATCAGATGAAGACATGGTCTTTTCACCCAAATTTCTACAAATTGAGTCTGCGCATGAAGTTATGGTTGTATGGAACAAAATAGGAGTTTGTGTAAACATAGTGATGTATCTTCTTTCCATGGCAAAGAATGTGGCTTTCTTTTCATTCAGAAACATATTTTTGAGTTTACATTTTCTGGGAAAAAATGCTGTAGGTAGTGTGCCCCCAATTAACCTCCGATGTCCCCCTTGCAATGTCATTATTCAGTCATTTTTCTGGAATAAATACGACAATACATACTTAGACCCTGATGGACTGTTTGGTGTATTTCACTGATTTTTCATACTTGGTCTATTCTTTAAGCAGGTATAAGAGGTGTGATAACAGGCAAATTAAGATAGTGTACTAAAAATACTATCTGACTGTTGTAACAAGCTCATAACATTTGGGTGCTAGTTCTAGCAGATAATAGGCATTGTATCATGTTTAAGTGGAAGGATGATCTCACGGTTAAGGCACCGCATGGAGAATTGCAGATGAAGTGTCTAAGCAGTACTGCGGTACAGATAAATAATACTGGGAGAGGTTTTGTGAAATTCTGTGGCTGTCCTAAATTATGTAGGAAGGGAAAACATTAAACCAAAATATTGGTTGGTACAGGAATTGGCAGTCCATTTTTGTCCCTTACTGTTTGATCTGAGGTTTAGCCACTTAGAAGAAGAATCTGCATATTTACTTTTCAAATAGAAACAATGTAACTTTAATGTGACCTTGTTTAGAGCTACCCAGAGTGCTGTTAGAGAACCCTGCTTTTAAATTCTCTGCTGTGAAAGGGTAATTTAGACTTTCATACGCAAGGGTTGGTGGAAGCATGTTTTCAACTTCAGCTATAGAAAAGCTTCCTACCAAAACCAAACCAAACCCAACAATGGTTAGACTTTATTATTTTCTGCAACATGATCCAAAATCCACTCTTCAGTGGAATATCAATATGCATTTTCAGAATTACTCAACCCTTAGTGCTCGGATTAATCAAATAGGGCCATGAAATACTAGAACAAAAATGGTTATTTAATCAGCAGCAGTGTTTTCTGTTCTCAGGATCTCCTTTCTTCACTCAAAAATCATACAAACTGAATATTGCATCCCATAATAGCTATATGCTTAACAAATATATAAAAAATCGTAATAATGACAAGTCAGTGTGACTTATAGGATCATAGAACATGTTGAGTTGGAAGGGACCCATCAGGATCATCAAGTTCAACTCCTGGCCCTGTGCAGGACACCCCAAGAATGCCACCACGTGCCTGAGAGCATTGGCCAAACACTTCTTCAAGTCAGTTATGTTTCATGTTGTGACCACTTTCCTGGGAAGCCTCTTTCAGTGCTCAACCACCCTCTGGATGGACTACAGAATTGCCTAGAAGGGGCTCTTAATTTCTTAGTATTAATGTTACAGTGGAAATTTCTATTATTTTATGCATGGGGGCAAGATTTTGCCTGAATAGTTGGCTGTTTCAGGATTCCTGAATTATAATTTCACTTCATGTTATGAAAAAAGCTTAGTAAAACGGGCCAGTTACTTGAATTATGCTGAGCAGAAAGTTGTTACCTAGTTCATTTGGTTTTGTTTGACCTTAGAATAGCTGATTTATGAGCAAAAAGTAGATTGAATACTTCATTCAGGTGCAAATCTTGTTACCTTTGGCCATATGTATGCGTTTTAAAAAAGCATCTGGCATTAGTGAAGCACACAGTCTCTATAATTCAGGTGCACAAAGCAGGTGGAGGTCTGTGGATGGCAATACACAAGGTGTTTCGAGAATTTGGCAGTGCATGCTTGAGTGTTAGCTGCTTTGGCAGGCATGCCCAGAGATGGAGGCACATGAACACGCAGAGAAAGCTGTAACCGTACATCCAATACTTTGTAGATTGTGTCTTCAGTGGCCTGGGAATGCAGAAACAGTCAACCTGACTTAGGGTTCAGTAATGTGTTCTAGCATCAGAGGCTGGGGTGCTGCACACCCCTCACATTAAACTTGCATGTCCAAGAGTGTTCCTTGCTGCCAGGGCTGCACTGGTCCCAGTGCCTCAGTTCAGCCATTCAGTCTATCATTCCACTTACAGAGCAAGGCGAGGAATGAGCAGGACCCAAAACAGTGCTTGCATAAAAAGGAGTCTGAAATCTGGAAGCCTCCAAACCAAATTTCCACATTCAGTGACAGAGCTTAGAATAAATATACATTATTAGTACTTTTTTTGGTTTTTATAATTCCCTCCTCTTTTTTACTGTCACTGTATTTTTCAAACCAGTTACAGCTCAGAGGATGTTCTAGACACATAAATGAATACTTTTGGTTTATGTATATTGCATTGAATGTGTTAGGAATTTTTTTATCAGCTCTGTCGTTACCTCCCTTCCTAGTCAGAATAGCATAATGCTACCATGTTTTGTAGGAATAAAAACAAATTAATAAAAAGTAAGAATTAGGGGGGATTAAAAGTCTGTATCTTTTGCTTGATAAATTAACTATTTTTCATCAAGTAATTTATACAGGAATAAAAAGCTATCATCAGAGCTCTTGGACAAGTTGAAGAAGATTGTCTTCAATCACCCCTACATCCTGTGTCAATAATTAAAACTAGTTGCTTTATCTCAATTCAAAGAGATTTTCAAAAATTCTACCACTACAGACAACAAATCCAAAACAGGCAAAAGTTTCTAAACTGGACTGTAGGCTAAGGAAGGACAGAATGTTACTTATTCATTCTGTTTTAATAGCTGTTACTATTACTAAAGCTACTTGGTTTTGCTTATGAAGATTAAACAGAACTAAAATGTTATTTATTAATTGTGGATATTGTTCATTGCTCTATGTTTAGCCTGAGGACAAAATAGGAATTTAGAGATAGAGTTAGGGTCCTAAACTGAATTTTAAAACCTAATGAGAGGGTTCTGGTAGCTTTGAATACATGAAAACAATGCCATTATTCATACTCTTGTCTATGCAACCACTTTCCTATTATTTCCAAAAATAGTAGTTGAGTAGCTTCCTGCCTAAATAAACAGTTCACGTAGATAGAACTTGGGCTATAAAGCTTTTTAAAATAAGGTTTCCTTTTTTTAAAGCTGAACAACGTAGTGAAATACAGGAAGGGTTGGGCTGTGATTGGACCGGATTCTTTAAGTTAATGTTTTAAAAGGTTACGTGACCAGTTCAGAGTAACTAAATACACTTACTGTGTAGATGGCCTGGAAGTATCGCAGGGAATACGCTCCCTCCACTGCCAGAAGAAACAGCCTCTTGTAATAAAGATACATAATCATTAACAAGCTTAACTCTGGGCTTCAGAGGAATCTGAGTTTCTAACCCTTCTAGAAAGATTTTAAAATTCTGCCTTCACAGTGCAGACCTGACAAATCTCACACATCAAGAGGGAGTCTCACACGTTTAGCTCCCAAACTCTCTCCCCTGCAGCTCGACCTGTTTCACACTCATTTGCAGCACTGTGCCACGGCTGCTCTCCCATTCTGTAACCCCACACACCAGGCACAGCTGGATGGCTCAGGCTGCAGTCTGCCAAACAGTTCCAGCTACTGGGGGGTATCAGGAAAAGATCAGCAAAGAGGAGCAAGATGCACAATGCAGCATGGCTGCATTGCTGAAAAGAACAATGGATTCCAGGGGAATTCCTGGAAATGCTAGCAAAATCCCTTTCCAGAAAGTAAGAAGTAAAATCTCCTCATAGGTCACTGTAAGCATTTTTCCAATTTATGTTACTATATAAGTTTTCTGTTTTGGACACAGAGACTATGAGTTCTAAGGCTATTAAATAATATATTTTAAAATTATAATCTATAAATAAACAAATGAAAAAAAATACAGATCAGACACACTACAGGCTTAGGTCAGTGAGACAATGAGTGGTGATATTCCTCTCCCAGCAACAACTTGGCTTCTGCAGCACCATTCCTGGTGGTGGGCTTGCAGAATATGCTAACAGAGTAAGAGAAAGGATTGAGGAAAATCCACCTTCCTGCACATATCTGGAGATAAACTGCTAAAAGCACAACAATAGTACATTTTGAGCTCAGTTCAGACGCTTTAAGGATGTGACTGAGTTCTTCCTTATACCCGAATTTTTAAAAACAGATCTTCAAATGATGGAAAGATTGGGAACAAACAGCCAAGACAGAGACCCAGCCTTTACCCTCACCAGTGTATAGCTCTCTGTGATCTGAAGGGCACGGTTTGTGGCTCAGTGCATTGCTGCTTTCATTGAAAAACCATGAATAATAACTTGGAAGAAGGGTCCTCTCTCCAGCTTCTTTTGGATTGTATTTTCATAGGCCTCTTTACTGGGCACAGAATAAATCCTTATTTTTAACCATCTTCCTAAACACAGAACTATCATATGTGGTTATATAAGCCTTAAATAGGGAAATACACAATTTATTTCTGTTGTTTATTTTAAATTAAGTAAAACTGCAATAGAAAATTAATAATCTGTGGAAGTTTTTCAAATATCTTAATTGTTTTAACTGATATGGTTGTGCTATGAATAGAAATTGTGTTGTACATATAGGCACTTTATTAAATCTGTTTCATCTTTTTAGTCTGAACATATTATTTTTATTTATTTCCTCTTTGCATGAGATAACACAGGAAATACCAGGCCCAATGTCACTGTCATGGAAAAGATGGATGTGCTTTTCTTTGCTTCAGATGTCTGCACTTGCTCATGAATAAAAAGTTGTAAGACAAGAAACAAAACTAATTTTTCAGCCAAAAATTCATCTGAGTAGTCTAGACCTTAAGGAAGACTCTCAATAATGTTGCATTTTGGAGGAGAGCTTTTTTAGATATGATACGAAGGTACACACAAAACAAAGAGAAACTTTGAAAGGAGACTTCTTAACTTCTTTTCCTTCTACCTTTAGAATTGCAGCTAGCATATTAACTTAGACTCAAAAAGTAAATGGAGAGCCACATTTGACATAAATATTCTTACATGTAATTGAGTATTTTCAGTGTGAAGGTCTCATTTTTCCCTGACAGCTTTCTATGAATTATCTTAAATGTTATCTTAGGAAATGCAATTATTATATGGAGCATTAAGCAGAACACAAATATTGGTACACTGCAGAGACACCAGTTAATTTTCTTTTGACTACTGAACCATAAATAAAGGAAAACAGCATAGTTAAATGCCTCTAAAGTTACATAGTGGCAAGGAGCGAGTGAGTTGCCATGTGAAGGATACAGTTTTGGAACATGATCCAGGGGGAATTATTGTAAAGTTACACTGTACAGAATGTTTCATTCATTTCATTCGCCTTATAAAAGTCCTAGTGATTCTGCTGTATCCACCCCTTCCCTGCTGTAAACTGCAGACCAAATAGTCAACTCAAACCGGGTTGGCTTGGCTGCAAGTACATTTCACATTAGCGCAAGTGACATACTTGGTGTATCAAGGGAAGGAGGAGATCTTGTTTTTCAGAGCCTCTGCTGGTGTGACTGTCAGGCAGCCAGAGAAGCCCATTCCTGCAGCAGCAATTGTATAGGCAGCGTGTCACATCTCCTGCCTCAGAGCAGAGAACTCTGTTATGAAGGATTAGCACCACAGCCCTGAAGTTACCAGCCCTGTCTTTCTAAGACAGCTTCCCAAATTAATTAGTGTGTCTATAGCACCTGATGTCCCTGGACTGCTGGCGTTTGATTCAACGCATGTTGAAACCAACTGAAACACTTTTACTAACAGCTGTGTGTGCTAGATTAGAGTTTAAATACAATAGACTATTTAATTTGCACTAAGGAGGGGTTTCAGCATAAACAGAAAACTGTGTAGTTGGTTACGTGCTGGCACCATACACCACCTTTAAATGTCATGAGCTCCTTTCACAGCACCGGCTGATGCAAGTGGATAGGAAGCTACTGAGATGGAGTTTTGCATAGGTATTATCTTTCTCTTCATCACAGTTAACTCTGATGAAAGAGAGGCCAGAGGGGCTGATGCAGAAGGTGAAGCTCAAAGGCACACTGGGCTGCAGTGGCCATGAAATGATGGCATTCAAGATCCTTGGGGCAGGCAGGGAGGAGGCACAGCAAGCTCGCTTCTCGGGACTCCAGGAGAGCTGACTTTTGCATCCTCAGGGATCTGCTTGATAAAGTACCATGGAATATAAAGCCCTGGAGAGAAGAGGATCCCAAGAAAGATCATTGATATTCAAAGATGACCTCCTCCAAGCTCAGGAGCAATGCCTCCTGACAAAAAGGAAGTTTGGAAAAAATGCCAGGAGCTCCTGGACAAACTCAAACACAAAAAGGAAGCTACAGAGGGTGGAAGCAGGGGCAGGTAGCCCAGGAGGAGTACAGATAGATTGTCCAAACAGCCAAAGATCAGGTTAGGAAAACTAAAGCCCTAATAGAATTAAACCTGACCAAAAACATCAAGGGCAACAAAAAGGTCTTCTATAGGTACACTAGTGATAAAAGGAAAACTAGGGAAAATGTAGGCCCTCTCTGAAAGGAAAGGGGAGTCCTGTTAACAGAAAACATGGAGGAGGCTGAGGTATTCAACAACATTTTTGTCTCAGTCTTCACTAGCAAGTGCTCCAGCCACACCACCTGCATCACAGAAAGGAAAGGCTGGGGCTGGGAGAATGTAGAACTCCTCATTACAGATCAAGTTTGAGACTATCTAAGGAACCTGAGGATGCACAAGCTCCCAACTTCTGTGGGACCTGATGAGATGCATCCAGGGGTCCTGAGACAACTGGTGGAGGAATTGGCTAAGCCACTATCCATCATATATGAGAAATCATCATAGTCTGATCAAGTTCCCATTGACTAGAAAATGGGAAATATAGCCCTCATTTTTAAAAGAGAGTTAAATAGGAAGACTCCGGGAACTACAGGCCAGTTCGTTTCACCACAGTGTCTGGAAAGATGATGGAACAGATCCTCCTAGAAGTTATGTTAAAGCACATGGAAAATAAGGAGGTGATTTGTGACAGCTGACATGGCTTCACTAAGAACAAATTATATCTGACCAATCTGGTGGCCTTCTATGATGGGGTTACAGTGTTGGTGAATGCGGGAAAAGCGACTGACACCATCTACCTATAATCGTGCAAAGCATTTGACACTGTCCTATGTGACATCCTTGGCTCTAAACTAGAGAGATGTATTTGATAGATGGACACTCAGTAGATAACTGAGTGCCAATCAAAGAGTTGTGGTCAATGCCTCAATGTCCAGTGGAGACCAGTGACAAGTGGTGTTTTTATCAGGGGTTGGTACTGGGACCAGCACTGTTTAGCATTTTTGCTGGCAACACGGACAGTGGGATTGAGTGTACCCTCTGCAAGTCTGCCAATGACATGGAGCTGTGCAGTGCCCTTGACACACTCCAGGGAAGGGATGACATGCAGAGACACCTTGACAAGCCTGAGAGGTGACCCTGTGCCAGCCTCATGAAATTCAACAAGGCCAGGCGTAAGATCCTGCAGCTGAGTTACAGCATTCCCAAGCAGAAGTACAGGCTGGGTGGAGACTGGATTGAGAGAAGCCTTGAGGAGAACGTGGGAGTGTTGGTCGACAAGAAACTTGACATGACCCAGCAGTGTGTGCTTGCAGCCCAGAAAGACAACAATATTCAGGGCTGCATCAAAAGAAATGTGAGCAGCAGGTCGAGGGAGGTGACTCTCCCCATCTGCTCTGGGCTTGTGAGACCCCACCTGGAGAGCTGCATCCAGAAGTGAGGCCCCCAACATAAGAAGGACATGGACCCAGTGGAGCAAGTCCAGAGGAGGCCATGAAGATGATCAGAGAGCTGGAGAACCTCTCCTGTGATGGCAGTCTGCGAGAGATGGGGCTGTTCAGCCTGGAGAAGAAAAGGCTGTGGGGAGTTGGTGAGATTTTCTAGTACCTAAAGGGAGCCTGTAAGACAGCTGGAGAGGAATTTTTTGCAGTGGCAGGTGGTGATAGGACAAGGGGAATGGCTTTAGACTGAAACAGGGTAGGTTTAGATGGGATATTAGGAGAAAATTCTTTATTGTGGGGGTGGTAAGACACTGGAAGAGGTTGTCCAGAGAAGTTGTGAATGCCCCATCCCTGAAAGTGTTCAAGGCCAGACTGGATGGGGCTCAGAGCAACTGTGTGTAGTGGAAGGTGTCCCTGCCCATGGTAGGGGGTTGGAACTAGGTAATCTTTATGGCCCATTCCAATACAAACCATTCTAGGATTCTACGATTCTGTTATTTCTGGGGTCCTTTTAAAATACTATTGTACTGAATTACTTAGAAAAACTTTACAGCTGTTAATTCATAAGATCCTGATAAATAGATGTTAACCACTCCAAGTCAGCTTTCAAAGAGGTTCTTAGTAAAAAAAATTATTCATGGTTGTAGAAAAGTTAATAGTGCAACACCTTAGAAATTGTACTATGAGAACACTTTCAAACATAACAGAGATAATAGTAAACTTCCCCAATTTGATGTTATAAAACCACTTAAAGAGGAAAACGACAACACGACATTTACACTTCTTTGCTGTAAAAAATGCACACCCCACCAATTATCATTCAGAAAGGTTGTCTCAGTCCACATACTTAGGACCACAACACCTGCTGTGTCTGGCTCTCCATAAGTTAAGCAAAAGCCACATTTTGTAGACTTTTCTGGATTGGCACTTGGCAGATTTCCTTTGCTCAGCATGTATTACAACTGGGGTAAATATTGAGGTCAATATATAAATATCATGAAGGATAACTGCTGCAGCTACAGCACATCTAATCTCCATAAATCCAGTTAAATAAGGCAGGATTGCACTGCAGATCAAAAGTTATATCCTATTAGAAAACTTTCCTCATAAGTAAAACTGAAATTGCACCTGTGTATCTAAACTGGTGAGGCTTCAGGGCCAACTCTAACATCACAATCATCTTGGCACCAAATCAGTCACTTAGTCCACAAGGTATTTTTACCTCATGTCTTTGTGCTCCCTCTTGTAATTTCTGAGCGCCTCTGCAGTGGGAGGGTGACTGGTATGATGGATCCCGCATATTACTTATTATTCTGCAGTCCTACTCAGTAAGAGATCACAACCCTATTTTTAGAAGAAAATATAAAAACACAATTCAACTGCAAGCATAATGGAAAGAAGAAATCAGGAAATCTGTATTCAGAAATTTGTTATATTTAATTGTTTTTCAGTTCAAATATGCCCCTCTTACTAGGCATAATTTTTCTAACACAGCACTCTGCAAAGTTCTTTATGGTCCTGGAAAGGAAAATAATATGCAAAATCATTAAGGAAAGAACTCTGGTGCATGTGAGTTGCAGTTGTAACTATTAATCCACTCAACTAATGATAGATCAGAAAACCCACAAGCTGTCAGATTTTAAAATTATACCAAAATTTGTCAAGTATAGCCTCATAGTTACATGTAATAACTGTCATGTGAAATTTCTTTTATTCTTTTTGCTATTCCTACAAACTAACCTGCAAACTGTTCCAAATGTAAGTCAAAACCTTCTGCTAGCCTACCAAACAGCCTGAAACACAAACCACACATTTACTTTGGGCAACTTAATCCCAAAAATTATAATAATAATAAAATGTAACTCACAGAGCTAAAATATACATCTATAATGTTAATAAAGAATAACAGAAAGTTCCAGCATAGAAATATGTATGAAACTAAAACATATTTGTTACAAAATAATGAGAACTAATTATAATGAAATCTCCACTGATATCCAGCCCTCATGACTACAGCAGATTAAGAAATGTCTAATCCTGGCAAGCTTTGGGCTACGTTGTGTGGAACTGGCTGTTCTTATATCACTGAAAACAGATTTATTTTTTTCCTCTCCTGTCAACAGTGATTTCTTGAATCAAGACAGAAAAGGTCATAAACTTTTTATGGTTTATTAATTAATTAAATCCAGGTTAGTTGTTAAGAAGAATATGTACGAATGGGGACAGTAAAACACTGGCATAAACTGTTGTGATGGAGTTGCTGTCTTTACCAGACATTACAAATTTTTAGCCAGTGCTGAAGTCAGCACAGCTCAGGTGAAAGTCCCAGTGGGGTCCCTTCCAACCTAGATTGTTTTAAAACTGTGTCAAGAAAAATACAGATAGTACTGATCCTGCCTTGAGACAAGAACTTGTGGCTGGTCAATCTTTTGAATTATGTTTCAGCCCCATGCTTTGACTAGATGGCTCCTCACGTTAACTATGTCAGCTTTCCACGGGAGGGATTTTCCTTGGCATTTCAGTGCCCCTCTGCTGGAAGTGAGCCAGGGTGGGCCTGGGCCATCCCAGAGGAGAGCAAAGAGCCCCACCAGCAGGACAGGAGTCTGAGGGCACAGGATAGGAAAACTGAGCTGAAGCAGAATCCTGCCTTGCAAAACTTACCTTTAATGATGAGCAATTCTGACTTGGGGAAAAAGCATTTCTCAAGAAAAAATGGTGCACGTTGGAATGAAGAACATGAATATCCCTTATTTAATGAAATTGCTACAATATTGTCTTCTCTTTAAAAGACTTCATCTAATTACATAAGATTACATCAGTATTTGGCTCTACTATATATAAAGGGCAAGTTAAATTCAACCTAAATACTAGAAGAGTCTAAAACCCAACTCGTCTGTAAACAGGTCATGTAGAGGTTCAGCTAGATAGCTTCACAATTTTCCAAATCACTGAAGCAGTGAAGATATCAGTTGTTTGGAGAGAGGACTAACAGGCTGCTGGCTTTTTTTTTTTATTCCTATATTTTGTTGGGGTTTTTTTTAGTTGTAAGGAGTCAGTGGCAAAGTTACTTAGGTGATCTTAAAGGTATATTTACATTTCTGGAAGCTTTAGTCTTCCTGGAAAAGATGAAAACATTTTATTCAGAGGGGAAAAACTATTTAATTTTTTTTTCCATTATAACTATAATGATTCATGTTTACAGTACTCCAGCAGCTTCCAAGGGTCACTGAAGATAATGAATGCCTACTCATAATTTAGGATTTCACATGACTTTGTTCTATGTACCATCCAGCTTTGAAAATTGCAGGTTTACTACTGCCCAACATTGCCATTTTAGTGACAGATTGGAACACTACCACTTAATATCTCAAGGATGGTTAATATTTTTGATTGCTTTTTAACAGAAAGCATTTACCCAAAGGAAATGCTGGTAGAAGAGAACATTAATTAAGTATCCTCTCTATATAAGGAGAAATGGTAGTATAGTATTACTCTGCATTGAAGGTCCATAACAGAGCTTGAATGAATTTACCTCCCCCCAAAACACTGAGTGCTTTCTGCATAAGATGTCCTGAATAACCTGGGAAAGACACATAAATTTAAGTACACTAAATATTTGCTTAGCAGAAAATGTGTGGCCATTAGATTTCACTTATGGTTTGATTTTACTGTGATATATACGGCTCTTCTTCTTAATAAATTAAAACATTGATGAAAATCAAGTGAAAGCAAGGGAGGAAATTTTTCTTCTTTGCTTTGTCTCCTGGATAAAGGAGACAGTCAGTCTGCAGAGATTGGGACAATTTATATAATATGGAAATGCCTCCATCTAAAATGTAGTAAATGCTACAGACCAGTGTAGACAAATTATGGAAAGAGTAAAGAAAAATTACTGATCCTATCCTTTTATTGAACTAGGTTTGTTCTAAGAAAGTAATGATATAAAATTTGGGAAAGGACTTTTTCATCAAAAAAAAAAACTATAGTGAATGCAGAACTAACTTTTTATTGCAAGAATTTGAATTGATCAGCCTATTATTTGCAATGTAGCAAATATATTTTTTGAGGGATGCAAAATGGCCATGGAACATGTTCCAAATAGAATGCTGGACTAACTGCTCAAAGACTGACTCAAAGTGTGATATATCAGCTTCCACTGTCATGGTCTCTCATACTTATTGGAAGTCTTTGAAAAAATAATGAGCTTTAAATGTCTGCCTCATAGAACCTGTCTCTAAATAATTGTTAAAAATCATTATCTCCTGAATAAATCTGTAAGAAAATGACTATCCTTTTCCTAGTATTTTTTGACAGCAGGAAATCTATCTATCTATCTATCTATCTATCTCTTTATTATGCAGAATTATGAACTCTTACAACTATGAAGAGGACTGACTGTCTTCACAGTCAGTTGAAGTTGACTACAAGGGGTGGCTAAGCTGCAAGAATCACATTTTTGAGTCTGTATGTCAAGTTGATAGTAAATTTGAAAAATTCATTAAATCGCAGTAATCCTTAGGGGGATCTTTAAGGATGATGAAAAAGGACTAGGAAGCTGTAACAGAATAAGGTCTGTTCTGAGTAGCTTTGCCTCAGCAAACAGGACAGAAGGGGAACAGCCAAAGGATAGCAAAAGAATGGAAAGGAAAATTAAATCAAGAGCCTAAGAAGGCTGACAAAAACCTGGTAGTGCTTAGATGATTGAAGACACTTGGATGTTTTTGTTCATGTGTATCTGCAATCCTGTATTTTCTCTGTAAGTGAGGTTCAGGTTAGAAGGAAGACAGCACATGCTTACATAATAGTACCCATGCTAAATCTCCATGTAAATAATTTGTGCTATGGTACATTTTCTGAAGAGTGAAATATAAGCACAATTTCCAAGGAGAGGTTGGAAAGACCTTAGCCCCTGTCACAGACTCCTTTTCACCTACCCCACTGCAACACTGGTGGCTCCCATAGTGCTGAACAGTCCTGCAGCTTCCCCCTAACACTTATATGGCCAAAGGGAAGCTACACTGTTGTGCTGCAGCCAGGTCAATGTGCATGTTTGTGTTTTCTTTCCTCTCCTGACTGTTATGATCTCTTTCATGTGAGCCACTACAGATGCCTCAATACAAGGGCTGAGATCACCCATTTCAGGCCACTTCTGCCCCTGAACGCAAGAACACATCCTTTCACTAGGAGTTGCATGTGTGCTCAGCAAGGAGTGGGATTGAGAGGCTTAAAGCTAGTCTTAGAGTACTGGACTGAAAGTAATGCAAATGCTTCATTTTTGGTAGCAGCTGCAGGCTTTCAGAATGTCACTGCTAATGCTTCTTCAAAAGCCATATAATTACCTACACCCAGGCAGTGGTACAATGCCTAAATCCTGCCCAGTCCTAACAAATCAACAACATGTGCTCTCAAAAGTTGGGTAAGGCTTTCTCATTAGTCAACATGTGGAGAGGCAGGAGTATTCATCAAGGCTTGATAAGATAATGTACTGGACATAAACACTACTACAGCAAGTTATAAACCATATTTTAAAGAAGGCTTTTTTGAAAAAAAGAAATCTTATCCCCCGACTGAAAGCTAAAGGTATATCTTACTCTGGTCTTATAAACTGTGCAGAGCAATTATAAATACAAACAGGACAAGAAAAGTCTACTCTTGAGCTCGGTAGCCAGCAAGGTTTGCCCTTTGCTGATGGCAGATGTTCAGGGCTCATGGCTGTACCCAGCTGCCTGGGCAGGCTGCATCATCTGCTTCAAATGGAGACTCTGGAGAGATCCCAGTTCTGCCCCAGAGATGGCAGGGCCACAGAGTGCTCTGCACAGGCCTCTCAATTTGGCTGAGAAATTCCAGAATCCAGATGACTTGAAGACAAACATGAACACCAATATGAAAACCATGGAAACACAGAGGCAGAGCCTCTGCAGGCACAGAGGAGCCATATGAGGGGTGGCTGAGGTCACTTGGTCTGTTCAGCCTGCAGAAGAGGAGACTGAGGGGACACCTCACTGCAGTTACAACTTCCTTGTGAGGGGAATAAGAGGGGCAGGCACTGATCTCTTCTCTGTGGTGACCTGTGACAGGACTCAAGGAAATGGTCAAGTTGTGTCCAGGGAGATTTAGGTTGGATATTAGGAAAAGGTTCTTCCCCCAGAAGCTGGTTGGGCACTGGAACATCTCCCCAGGGATATGGTCATAGCACCAAGCCTGGCAGAGTTCAAGAAGCATTTGGACAAAGCTCTCAGGCACATGGTGTGACTCTTGGGGCTCTCCTGTGCAAGGCCAGGAGTTGGACTTTGATGATCCTTGCAGATTCCTTCCAACTCAGGATCTTCTATGATTCTAATGATTCTAGGTATTTGGTGTGGAAAGCTGTAGTCAGGGAACCTATCTCTCAGCAGGGGTAGAGTCATGTATATTAAATCTAGAAGGATTGTGTTTGCTCATTAGTTCCTCTCTTTAAAGAAGAATTAGGTCTAAGAGGATTTCTCTGCCTTCGAGCAAAGATCTAAATGTCTGCTGCAGACAGCCTGCACATTTTTTTAAGGGATGAAGAATCTTGAGAATTATGATTAAAATGAGGATTAGGAAAGTTAGTGAAACACTGTTATTTAATTCTGAGCTGGTCTTCAGTCCAACATTCAGAAAATGCACAATCACAAAATGCAGCACATCGCAAGGGGATAATGTTTATGTTTGTGATTGTGACTGCAATATAGATTCATGCTATTTAGTGTTCTAGATTCTGTTTTATGAGTTTCCAAACAAGTTAAAAAAATCAAAAGACATTTGATTTCAAAGGTACTTGGCAATCTAAGGCAACAGACAAGAGGTAGATAAAAGCATGAGAGAAATTAAAAAACAGATTGAGAGAATGTTGGTAACTGTAATAATTTACACACATACACAGTCAGACTGAAGTTCTTAGACATTACTGGAAATAAATGTTTTGAAAAGAAAAGCTGACCTTAAGAATATCTACGTGAGCTTCGTTCCAGCAAGAGAAAAAGAACAAAGGAGCTTTGTTTGAAAAGCATGTGGCCCACAAGGGCAGTAGATTGCTCAGAGGCTCATATGCAGTCTGGTAGAAACAGTAGTGTAGGAGGAAGCTGTGAAGAACCTGGACAGCAAAGAAAAGTAACTTAGTATGTAGCTCACTAACTATCCACAAGGTTTTGTCACTGATGCCCGTTCTCAGATATTTCAGGGTGGATGAAGCACTACCCTGTGCTCCAGAAGTGAAAAGCTGACCCCGATCCTGCAGACTGCATAACTGGAGCACATTCTTTTAAGTATGAGTTTCTCCTTGTTGTAATGATTCACTGGCACATGTCTGAGAGACTCCATCTAGAAATCTTTAATAGAATCTAAAGAAAATTCCAGTAAATTCATTAAAGTCCTTTTGAAAATGTTTCTTTGTTGATTCAGGTCTGATCTGCTGAAAGACCCATTGATCCAGCAGAGCCCATCACCTAATTCTAACAACTGGTTCCAAGTGAGTTTATTTTTTAAACTGGAGCATCCAAGAATCCAAAATTCCAATTTTTTGTTTTAAGGCAACTGTAGAAGATTTTGTAAGCCTTTTAGGCTTCAGATGAAATATCCAGTCCTCTGAATCTTAGGGATGTGCAGGTCATCACCCAATATGCAGGTCAGTCCCAGCAGCAGGCAGAGTGCATGGGACATTCAGGGCTAGGGAATTCTCCCCAAGCCATAGAAAACCCTCAGAAGCACGGTAATCTGCAGAAATTGTTCAATAGTCTTTCCACAGAGCTGTTTCACAATTTTGTGAAAAGAGTTTCCCTCTGCTCCCACAGTATGAGCTTCTTTCATCTGTTGAGGTCACTCACCACTTAGCACCCCAGTGAAATCTGTCAGTGGGTTTTAACATTTACAAATGGGTGTACTTAAAAATCACATTCAAACAAGCATATGCATCTTTTTCATCCTGTATTGGGTTTGCACTACCAAGCTTTGGTAGCATGGGGGGCTACAGGGGTGGCTTCTGTGAGAAGCTGCTGGGAGCTTCCTCCATGTCTGACAAAGCCAGTCCCTGTCATCTCCAAAGACAATGTGCCACTGGTCAAGACTGGGCCAATTAGAAATGGTGGTAATGCCGCTGTGGTATCATATTTAAGAAGAAGAAAAAAAAAGTTATTGCACAGATGTAATTGCAGCCAGACAAGAGCAGGGTGAGAATAAGTGAGAGGAACAATTCTGCAGACACCCAGGTCAGTGACAAAGGAGGGGCAAGAGGTGCTCCGGGCACCAGAGCTGGGATTCCTTTGCAGCCCATGGTGACACCACAGTGAAGCTGCAGGGGCACAGCAGTCCATAGAGATAAATGGGGATGCAGAGATCCACCTGCAGCCCATGGAGGAGCCCATGCCGGAGCAGGTAGATGCCTGGGAGGAGGCTGTGATCCCATAGGAGGTCCATGGAGAGAGAAGCCCACGCTAGACCAGCTTGTCCTTGAAGAACTGCACCCATGAAAGAGTGACCCATACCGCAGCAGTTTGGGGAGGACTCTTGCCTGTGGAATGGACTCACGTTGCAGCAGTTTGCAGAGAACTGTTGCCTGTGGGATGGTCTCATGTTGGAGAAGTTCATGGAGAACTGTCTCCCATAGGAGGAACGAAGTGGGGGAGAAGGGGAAGGACTCCTCTCCTTGAGCAGTGGGAGAAACAATGTATGATAAACTGACCATAACCTCCATTCTCTGTGTCCCTGCGGTGCTGGGAAGGGAGGACAGGTGGGGGGAAAGTGTTTTTAAGATTTTATTTTATTTCTCATTTACCCACTCTGATTTTATTTTATTTCTCATTTACCCACTCTGATTTTATTGGCAATAAATTCAATTAATATCTCTAATTTTAGCTTGTTTTGCCTGTGGTGGTATTTGGTGAGTGATCTCTCCCAGTCCTTAACTCATGAACTCATGAACCCTTCATTATATTTTTCTCTCACTAATCCAGTTGTGGAGGGGAACAATAGAGAGTCTTTGGTGGGTGTCTGGAATCCAACCAACATCAACCCACTACAGTCTGTTTGGTGGAGAATGTGGGCAAACCATGAGGATTTTGAAATAAAGGTAGTAGCTGGGAGAGGTAATGGGCAAAACGAGCCCTGAACAATGTTAGAGAGTAAAATGATCATGGGTAATCTTTGTTATAATTGTAGTGACGGGTCAAGGGGTGGAATTTTTGTAAATTGTCCATTTTTTGGTTTGTGTTGTGTTATTTTGGGGTTTGTGATGGGCATTCATTTTTTACAGCGTTTGCCCTCTAGAGCAACTGCTATGAGTGCTGAAGCCCTGTTTCCCAGCAAGTGGCTGAGCCACCAATGGGAAGTAGAGATTAAGTTTTTTTCCCTTTGCTTATGTGGGCACTAACTTTTGCTGTTTTCTTGCTCTAGTAAACTGCCTTATCTCAACCCACTAGTTGTTTTCCATCTTATTTTCCTCTCCCATGTCCCACTGGGAAGGGCAGTGATAGAGGAGCTTGGTGGGCACCTGGCGTCCAGCCCAGGTCAGCCACTACACAAACGTGCTGAGATACAGGATCCATTTTTCACTTGCACACGTTGGTAATAATACCATCACTGGCAGAAGAAGAAAATCATAATGATATAAAAGTTCAGAAAGGAACAGGAAGACATTTCTTTGAAATTTACTTATAAAAGGAACCAGTTTTAAACTGAATCAATAGAAAATGAGATTAAGAATTTTAAAGATTTATTCCAAAATTGAATAGTCTCTGCCATAATAAATAATGCATCTAATGAGGAAAAAAGGACGCATGCCCATCCCCCAAGAGATTTATTTTTTTCATCAGTGTTACTCTAAATTGCTCTGACTGTGCAAAATAGCTGTGAGTGGAGTCTCGCTGAAGCAAGCAAATCACTGTGTGGCACACTTTAAAAATGCTAAGGACCAAATGTCCCTTTAGAATTTAAAGCAGGTGTTCGTACAGAGAAGCACAATATAGCAGAAAGTGGTGATCCAATTCCAAATCAGCAGCCCTGCTTCCATATTCCTCCCACACATCCTACCCAAAACTGGGACACGAGGGGAAGCCAGCGTTGGCCACCACTGCATCCAGAAGACTGTACTCTGCACAGGACTCCTAAAATGCTGCTTGTCCCTGCGCTCATCTCAGTAAAGTCGCCTTCCTGTCTGATGTAGGGAGCCAGCAGGAGGCTGTCACAAAGCGACTGGCAGTGCTGCATATGCCACCTCCTTTCACTGGGCGTTTGATTGGGCCACAACAGTTTATTTTTCACTCACAGGATAACAGAGATCAAATTTATAAGAAAGGACAGCACCTCTGCAACACAAGATAATTGTTTATAGATAGTCCACAGCCCAGAAATACCTATAATATAGTTGAAATTAAAGGTAATGCTTTTATTCTTAGCAAGAAAACCTCTTTTGAAGTAACATGCTAGTGTCTTCCTTATTAAAACTCCAGACATTGCAATCCAGAGATGGCAAGACTGCAATAATTTCAATTTGATTTAATTTTAAATTTTTTATGAATTTCTAGCCCTCTAGGCTGAATATTTATGTTATACAGATATCAAAAAGAGAAAGTAAAAATAAGCAATTTTTTGTATTTCTTGTGTATTCATCTCATGCTCTGATTCATGACTTTGGAATACTAAGAATTCTGTAAGAATTCTTAGGGATAATATCTATATTAATTGCATAAATATAATAGAAAAAGTTGAAATCAAGTATAAAGAAGTCTTTCTTATTCTGAACTTATTTCAAACTTTCATTCTAGGTTTTTGTATTTCCACAGAATCTGCTTCTTTTCCATGATTTGTTTTTGAATTCTAACAAGGCTATCCTTGCAGGGCGACAGTAACTGTAGAGGACATACTGTACAGCACAGGGATCTAGAAGTCCATGCCTTGGGTTATACACTGCATGCTATATTCTTTTCTTTGAAGGATTTGTAATTAATCATCAAAATGAAGGTGACAAAACTAAGTGTTATGCTGCCATTACCCAGAGTTTATTACAAAGTGTGAGTTCAGCCTCGTACATTATCCCAGTTTAGCTTCAATATAAAATTTTCAGCTTCAGGACCTCATAGATAACAAGATTAGCACATATTAATCCCTTAATCCTTTCTCTAATTGTTATGAAATCTAGAGTCGTCAACAACTTCAGTCAATCCTGACCAGCTTTTTAGTCAGATATCGGGTTTTATCATCTATGCCTGCATCTGTAGGCATCAACACTGCAAAGTGTGATAAAGCCCAGGTGAATATTACCATGAATATTACATGAGTGCAGTGCATGCATCAGTATAAATCTTTTTTCTGAAACAGTTTACTATAAGAAGAAATCACTTCATTCAAGAAGAATCAGGGAAAAAAGTATTCCAAACTTACTATGCTTTATAACAAGGTTTTCCGCTTACATGCTTTTTTAATGGGTTTCCTCTTGGTGTTGCTTCTGGTGTTTCAATACCCTTCTAAGCCTCAGAGCTTGATTTTGTAACTCTGTCTGGTTTATTACAGATTTGTTAATTGCTAGATAAGCCAAAAGTAGTTAACAGCTTTTACCCTTGAATAAAGTGTTTGCACTATTTAAATGGGCGAGGACAAAACTTAATCTAGATTTGGAGATTCTACAACTGGATGTGGAATTTAAGTTTTTGGAGGAGGATAATTAATACTTTAAATGTTGATGCTTCTTTTTCTTTGGAGGGTAAAAACAGCCTAGAAAATTACTCTGAGTTCCATACAGAAGAAATTCATTAAGCTAAACAAAAATTCTTAAAAGTTACAGTGTTACACTGAAACTTTAATGCACATTAAAAAAAAAAGGTCCAGCACTGTCAATCATGGCATGAGAACTAAAGATGTCAAAGGTATACACAGAAACCATTTTTAGAATAGGTGTTTGATTTTCAGATTGCAGGGAAGAAACTTGACAGACTCCGTACTGAGCAGGGGTGCAGGACTGACCAGGGTAGTGCCGGAGTAACCCGTGTACCCATCACAACACAGAGCAGCTTTACCTGGGTGAGCTCGTTCAGAGAGGAAAGGCAAAGCTAGGAAGAACTCTGAGAGGGATGATTTAGTATAGTTCATTTTGCTACCCTAGCAGGCTTGGTTCAAAGGCAGCTCTTACATCTCTGCACGGTATTGGCAAGTACACTGCACTTAAATCTTCAGGCACGGCATCAGCTGATGAGTTCAGGCTCAGAAAAGAGGAAGCGTGGTCTGTTTTCTGCTCTAGAGAGTCAAAAAGCACCTGGGGGAAAAGGAGGTAGGAGGCTTGGAGGTCTGAACCTGTGTGATGGATACTTTTTGGGACCTGTCTCAGGTCTGTAGCGTTCCTTCAATATCCTCCCTAGCAGTGTGGATGAGTGGCATGCTGCCAAACACTGAGTTTGGTTTTAATACACTGCTCAGCTTACTCTTGATTCAAAATGGCATTTTGAGTGCCAAAATGCATTAGAATGCATTTTTTTATTGAGATCACAGTGATCGAGTAAATTCCTACTTAATTATTAAGGAAGATGATGAACTTCATTATAGGATAAATTATTATAACACAAGAAGCAGGTAAGAAACAACCAGGACTTGCAAGAAATGAGTCATCTGGTATTATGTAGATTGTAAGAGACAAGACAGACCTCAAAGACAAAACTTGCTGTAACCTCCTGGATATTTCTGGACCTGTTATGAAACATGAAATTAAATTTTGTGAGAGTCAGCTACAGGTTTTTTGGATATTGAATCATCTTGTGATAAGCAAATGTGTCTGTGGCTTTAACATATGGAAGATAAGTAATTGTACATTTTTGCAGTGGCTAATTGCTTACAAGGAAAACAAAGTGATAATTCAAACACAAATACATTATCTGAAACAATTATGTTACCAAAAAATGTTAAGTCAGTAACTACCTTACAAATATGGAGTATTTACAGAATACCCAATAGACAGTGGTTTCCAAGATGGGTTTCTAGACCACTTCCTATAACAGGTGATCTGTGAAGATAAGAGTTCTGACTTGTTTCCAAGTGCCAGTGCAAAATTCAATTTATATTTTAAAAAAAACAGGTAACAGACTGGTTTAAGGAATGTTTGCAAGATCAATAGCACACAATATGTGAATGCTATCAAAATTTTTGTATGACTTTCTGTTTGTCCATTATCACTTTTCTTAAAAAAATACAAATGGGAGAAAACACCTTTGCCACCAGCAGTCCTAACCAAGTCTTAACCTGTACCACCATTAGCTGTGGCCTGTCTGCCACTCCCAGAGATTTACTGCCAAGATTACTAAAGCTGTGGTATCTTCTGCAACCATGGGAGTTCTACACCAATTTGACTTTACAAATCTTTTTCAGTTACTATCAGATATCTTATTATATTTAGTATATTTTACTCTAAAGCAACATATATACCTGTCCCTGAAGTCATCAGGAACCCTTAATGTGTCTTCAATCTGTATGAGATCAGACTCAGAAAGGAATATTTTCAAACATCCATATACAAAATCAGATTTTCAGTTTGTAAATGTTTCATAAAAGAACAAGCTTTTGACCATGATAGGCTTGAGCAGTTTAAATCATTTCTTCACTGCAGTAGAGTAAATGCAGGCTTATCCATTGAATCTGTCAACAACCATGAATCAGTCAATAGCCATGAGTCAATAGATACAAATGCCAAAATACTTTGAAAAATAATAATGTTATCTTTTCAGTTTTGGATGATAATAAAATATTCTCCTAAATCTGTATTCTTTATATAGATGCACCTCCTGACTGGAAATCAGTGAACAGTCCAAGACCAAGTGATGTCTGGTCTCCCAGAGATGCGTGTCCTGCCTCAGCAGATCCCACCAAAACAGCTATGACCTCTCTGCAGTTCTTCCAGTTCTCCTTCAAACTCAGTAAAGCCCCATGTCCATTACTTTCATATTTTTCTCGTGTCTGTAAAATCCCTGCTCACCAAGAGGCAGCACACCTCTGGTGGTCTCTGAGACACATCCATGCTGACTGGCCAGACAGTGCCTGTGTTGATGAGCTACATGGCAAACTACACTGAAAAAGTAGCTCTCAAGTTCCCACTGCAGTCCTTTCCAAAGCCAGGACAGTCAGAAAGACTCTGGGTTTTGCCCACACACTGATTTTCGGAGCTTTGTGATTTCCTGTCAGAACTGATGGAATTTAGCCAAATACAGAAGTTACTGGAGGGAAACTATAGAAATATTGATGGATGGACAGACTGACAGTGTACTTCCATAAGTCTCACTTCTCTGGGAAATCAAGGTAAATAGGAACAGATTCATAACCTACAGTTATAGGCACTGTTAGCCTACATGTGCGTATCATTACTGTTCCCTGCCTCCACTCATCTCTCTGACTGATGCTCATATAATGAGGAAGGCATTTGATATTTTTATCCTTTATCTTTTAATTAGTAAAGCATATTTCTTTCCAGAGATCCACTCAGTGCCAGCAATTAAAACAGTTACTTGTTTCCTCAAGGCCTGTCTTACACTACTCACATTTCTTTCTGCCTCACAAATGTATAATCTCCATCACAGGAGATGAACATTACCGGTTTGATGGCACAAATGAGTAAAATGAGCTGAATATCTGTAGATATAACCTGATTTAGAGATGAGATTTCAAGTGAATACCTCCTGAATTGCAAACCAGTATTTTGCTCTACAGCACACTGACTGTCTGCCAAAGCTACCACGCAGCAACCACTACCCCAGCACAGCCACTGCCACTCAGGCTGCATGAACACACCTTATCTGGAGGGAGGGCGAGTCCAAGGAGCTTGGCCATGCTCTCCCTCCCTGCTTCCAGAGAGACCATCTGTTCTTCTCAGTGCCTCTTTGCTTCATGCTTGCACAGATTCAGTCCTAGACAAGATTTTTCATCTTAACCTATTGGTTTTGACACACTGCCATTACTTTGTTCACTATGCAACTAAAAAAAACCATCATTTCCTTCCTGTCAGGCTTAATCTCTCAATCAAATCTAAATGGAAATTCATGGGGCAAAGACAATGCACTTCTCTAGTCGCAGGACTTTCTCCCTCTCGAACTTCTAAGGGCTTCTACAAACCAAAAGAGTTCATAGATATTTTTTAAATGGAGAATTAGGCAACCTAAATAGAGGGAGAGCTGTTCTTAGACCAGTAATCATATTCAAAGGACATTTAATTTGATTTCTTGGAAAGATTTCACCTGCAGCCACCATCTGGCTAACTGAGACAGAGTTGAAGAGTTTCCCCAGTAAATCCTATTGATCCTAATGAGTAGCATGGGATGATTTTGAGGACCTTTTCTCCTCCTCTTTGCAGTATTCTTGAAGGCTGACTGCATCACACAGAATTCATAATCTGATGGCTCCTTTCCGATGCTGGAACTGCTACAGGGCATGGTTGCCTAGCTGTTAAAAATTATCACATACTGATGTGGTAGAAGAAGGTTTACTGTTATAAATCTTATTTCTTCTTTTCCTCCACTGAATACTTTTGTAAAGACTAGAGGGGGAGAAAACTCAGTCTTTAAAATTTTAGCTCTCATTCTACAGTTACAACGTTTTACCTTAAAATTCTCCTGAGGAAAACGGGTTTTGTCTCTTATTTTCATTTTTCATTAAATAATCAACCACTTTTAACACTTATTTTGTATTTTTATTTTATTGATTTATCTTAATAAAATTTATAAATCCTCTTTTACATGACTGAGAGTTAAAGGCTGCTGTGGAACGTGCTATGAATGTGCAATTCCCTTGTGTAGGGCAGGAGAGTCCTTTCACCACATGCCTGGTTTCCTCTGGCTCCACCTCAGCAGTACATTCAAGATTGCTGTGAACTCCAGGGCCAGAGTCCAGCAGGACTCACATCGCATTTACCCAGGTTAATTTCTGTGGCTTCAGAGAGTCTGTTCTTTGTTTTCTCCATTATACAAGAGCAGAATCATTTCCCTAGTCTCCCAGGAGCGTTTTTCCTTGTCTTTCCTCTAGCCATATGCTACTATGAACTCCTGCAATTGTTTGTTGCTTTATTTTATGCATAAATATCCATGACTCAAACAATCTTCCAGTGTCTTGCAGAAAGAAATGTGTCAAACTAACCTGAGAGGCCTCAGAGTCTCTGCAAGAAACCTAAGGAAATTAGTACTCAATGTGACAAAAATGCTTGTCAAATCTAGTCTTCTCTCTACTTTTCATTCTTCCCCAGAATTAGGGAAAAAATATACGCAATGATCTAATATCTAAATTCTGGAATTTGTCCTTTGAGGATGCCTTTCTGATGGGGATTCCTATCCATGGCTCATAAACAGTAACTTCTTTTCTTCCTAACTCTCTTCTGTTCTGCTATGAATTTGTTGTGATTGCTACAGAGAATCAGCCTGTTTTTATGTAACCATGCTCCTGATATTGCTTGTCAATTGTCAGTGTGTAAATCTCCTTTCATTCACTTATTGCAGATGTTTGTTTATCCCTTCCACAGACAGGCACACTGGTAAGCTGGATCTATGTGTGTGTGTGTGTACATGAATTTTTATCTGATTTTAGCCTTCCTCTATTTTTAGAATAGTAGCAACTCCCCTACAAGAAAAGCAAAGTCTTACTTCAGCCTGGGATAAAAGGCAACCTACAAGGCACCACTCAAGTGAATTGCTTTTTCACGTAATTCTGAATTTTAAATAAAGGAGCAGTCTAGAGGCCTTGCTGTAATGGAAGGTTTCTCCGGCTTATATAATAGCTCACGCAGACAGACAGTCCTTCAGAGGCTGCTACTGCAATTCAGACAGAACAAGTCCAGTCAAAAATACTATCCAGAATAATAAACTAACAGCCCCTGGATCCTGTCTCCAAAGCAGCCCCCAAACATCTTTCTTTTTTTTTTTCCCCCACAAGGATGCTCCTAACTGTAAAGCAAAATCAGAGCACAAAGGGAAAGAAATAGGACTGACTTTGTCTTATTAACATGGCACGCATGCGGCTGGCATTTGCAGAAACCTGCTATGAGCAACTCTAAACTCTACAAATAAGTGTCACTATGGAAACTAATCAAATGAGCAGAAGTATGAGAGAGACCGCCCCAGGAAAACGTCTGCGAGGGATAAATATTACTATAAACAAACTCTTTAGCTTAAAGGGCCCCACTGAAAAGGCTGAAGGAGCTGGCCAGGTGTCTCAGGACTCTGGATCAAGTTCATGACTTTTTCTCACCGGGTCAGTGGCATCCAGGAGCATTGTGTGTCTGCAAATGGAAAACAGAGCCTGCTTCATTCCTGTGCGCCCTGGAGCTCTTGGCTCAGAGGAAAATCTTGCTTATATCCTCTAGGAGGATGGCTTCTTGGCAGAGTGATTCATCCCTGACAGCTCATGAGGATCAGGATAAATAGCTGGGGAAAGTGGCAACTCAAATTCAAATCAGAATTAAATGTTTTGAACATGCAAAGCTTTTAACACTGATGAAAAAAAAAAAACTTTTTTTTCAAATAAGTACAAAAATTACAATACTTTTGCAGAATATCTCAGCTACTTCTCTAAAGCAAATATCACATAATATCTTTTCTGCAGTTAACATAAGGAACTGTGTGTGCACACCTTACATGTAGTATTTCTAAAATAATGCATTAAAAAAAAATTGTAGTAGTTCAAAATCAAATAGAAACATTCATAGCTCCTATTAGCCCAGGGCATATGTCTTTATATTCAAATACATCCCATGCTATATTGTACTTTGTTACATTGCATTGCATTATAAACAGTGAGCCTTTTGAAGGGGAGAAAGCAAACCCAGAGTTTGTGTGGAAGCCAGTGAATGTGCTTATCCCGGTTCGGGGGTAAAGCAGAAAGGTAAACATGTAGTCTCCTGACTTTGATCAAGCAGCACCTTCAGGCAGCTATGACCTACTACTCCTCAGATCACAGCAGTGGTCTTTAAAGCAGAACATCCAGCAAGTTTTGGAAGACAACAAAAGGACAGTCAGTGGCTGAGTCTGATCAAAGTCAACATCAGCCGATTAAGATTAAAAAATCAGATCAAATGTAATTTTGTTGAACACCAGCAATATCTACTTCTCTATTTTGCCCTTTCAATAACAAATAGCATTACAAATGTGTTCCAAACTATCCACATTTACTACTTATTTAAGATGGGTTTGGCTGTAACTCACCCATAGGAGACGTGTAACTGAATATTTGGCTCTTGGAACGACTGGGACAGATCACAACATGCAGAAATAATCACTGGTGATGTTTTCCTGTCAGTGCTGGGCCAGCTCAGGGAAATTCACAGACTGCAGCTTTGAGAGATTTATAAGCTATTTGGTTTCCAGCAGAATGATGTGGAGGGAATTATATGTGAATTTTAAAAAGATATTTAGTCAGGGAGGTGATTAAAATGATAGAGAGACTAATTTGCAGGCATTTTTTGTGAATAAAAGAAGGCTGCTCATTGGGCATTGGTCAGTGGTACTGCAGATCATTCTTTTGTAGCTGTGGCTGTCCCAAGCTTTTGGTAAATATGGTGCATGGCACTGAGAGCCTGTGCAAGCTTTTTTACACCGCTGTCTTTACTGTCAAAAGCAAATCTCTTGATGACTGCTTGAAGCAAGTATGACTAATTCAGGACTCCAGCTATTGGGAACAAGAAACTGCAACAGCATTAAAGTTAAAAGATCTGGTGTTCGTTCACACATATATTTAGCTATGATATTTATTCCCTTTTAAGTGAAATAAATATTTCTGTTTCACTTTGTTCCACCCAATACCAAGTAGAAGTAGAGGTCAAGAAGAAAACTTTCCTTTAAAATGCTCTAATCTTGCCGTTAGTCATAGAATCATGGAATCATAGAATGTCCTGAGCTGGAAAGGACCTTAAAGACCATCTAGTTCCAACTGCCTTGCCTTGGGCATGGACACCTTCCACTAGACCAGGTTGCTCAATGCCCCACTCAACCTGTCCTTGAACACTTGCAGGGATGGGGCATCCACAACTTCCCTGAGCAACCTGATCCAGTGCCTTACCACCTCACAGTAAAGTATTTCTTCCTAATTTCTAATCTAAAGCTACTCTCTTTTCAGCACGGCTTCAGGTACCTCTTCTATGTTGAAGATATGGTTCCCCTGGACAGAAAACAAAAAAAAATAGCTTAAATCTCCATTCCCCCTTAGTCTTTCTATAGTCTTTCTGCATCTTTCTTGTAAGCTCCCTTTAGGTACAAAAAGGCAGCAATCAGATCACCACAAAGCCTTCTCTTTTCCAGGCTGAACAATCCCAATTCCCTCAACCTTTCCTCATAGTCGATGTAATCTATCAGCAGTTTGCTCTGAAGCTGTTGCAGGCGGTGCTGAAGGTGGAAGGGCAGTGAGGAGGTTACCCAAGTCCCAGGCACTGCTGTGCACTGAAGGATGGAGAGCTGGGGCTGCTCCAGACATAGGTTTTCCTGTGACCCAGACACTTCTATGCCTTAAATGAACTTTGTGAGGAGGGAGTAGACATAAGCTGACTCACACAGAATGCAAGGGACACAGAGCCTCCCCACAAGATCATCCTCACTATTAAATGTCTTCTTTTGACTCACAACAGTGAACTGTGCTGTGCTGTAAAAAGTAGCCACACTGTACAGGAAAATGGAACAAATTTCTAGAGCCAAGACAGATAATTTTAAAAAATAGAGTTTCGAAAACTAGAAAAATCATCCATGTTCAGTTCTTCAGGATTTTATCAGTTCCTCTCTTTTTTTTATTAACACAGATAATGGAAGAATCAGGAAGGCCTACTTTCCCCATGCTCTGACTTTTTGGTGTTGAATACAACTGAACAGAAGAGTTTTCTCCTCTTTATAAAAGCACGGAATGTATTTGCATATCCAGTAGTGTGCATATTATTTTTAAAGTGAAAAATTATATCGATGGTAAATGTAGGTGGAAAGTAGAATAAAGTATCAACTGCTTGATGGAGACAGCACTTAGGAAAGCAGCTTGTGTAACAGAGCTTCTCTGCGATTTTTTTAAGGCTCTTGCTCCCTTCAGTTTCCTTACAGCAGAACAATTATTTTAGGTAACTCAGGGAGAAAGAAAAAAAGGTGTAAAACCAAACAAGCTACTGTAGATTGTCACACAAATAAGGCATGTCACCGACTGCAAGGTGCATCTGAGAACCTGAACTCCGCTGTTGCGAAAAGAGAGAAACTTTCCTTTCCTTTCCTTGGCGGGCAGAGCTGGAAAAGAGAGAAACTTTTCTTTCCTCGGAGAGCAGGGCCGGGGAAGAGGAACGTTCTGGGCCGGGGAGGGCAGGGCCGGGAAAGGGGAACGTTCCTCTCCCGAGAGGGCAGGGCCGGGAAAGGGGAACGTTCCTCTCCCCGGAGGGCAGGGCCGGGAAGGGGAACGTTCTGGGCCGGGGGAGGCAGGGCCGGGGAAGGGGAACGTTCCTCTCCCC